>VXBX01002369.1:1565044-1594941 GCA_013400415.1 Scytalopus superciliaris | reverse complement strand
CGCTCCCCGCACCTCAGGGGCCGAGGGAGCGGGACCCGCCTGTCTCCGCCGGAGCGAGAGGCTCCCCGGGGGCTGCCCCGGCACCGGGAGGAGGCGGCGGGCCGGGAGGAGCGCGGTAAAGTTGTCCCGTGCCCCGGGACAGGAGGGTGGTAGCAGGCTGCTCCGCCCGGCGCCCTCCCCGTGTCGGCTCCCCGGGCGTTCGCCGGCCCCGCTGCCCGTGCGGCATCCTCAGCAGGCGCGGGGCTCGGAGCTGACAGCTGCTGCCGCGTCCCGCCGAGGGGTTCCCTGCGCGCTCGTCCTCTGTACTTATCTCTGCCGCCAGCTGTACTAGTTCCTGGGGCTTTCCGCACAGTATTAAAAGGAGGTCCGAGCTCGTAACTTCTGAGCGCGAGGGCTCAGTGACAGGGCTGCCTGGCTCTTGCACACAGGGTTGAGTGAACGCAAAAAGGTTTGTTCACCTTTCTGGGACCTCAGTGGCAGAACCGTGTGGTAGTCGTATTTCTGTCAGAGCCATCGTGCAGGAAGGTACATTGTAATATACGTGTGCCAGAGCCTGCCACAGACTACATTAGCTGCCTTTTCACACTGTCTTCTGGTTTTTTCCCAGTTGGCTGATCTCTTTAACTGCATACCTTTTACTGCCACGGTTTTGTTGTACCATGGTGCTATCTCCCACGCTAAAAATTTGTCCTGAAAATTGGTTTGGTCCACTTGTAATTATGTGATTCAGAAGTCAGCATAGTTGGTGTTTCCTCCTGGTTTTCTACCATGCCCTCCTCTTCATGCTTTCAGCTGAAGTTATTCCAGGCTCCTGGACTTTCTCACCCTCTGTGTACAGGAAAATGAACAGAGAGAAATTATGGTGTGTCTGGACATAGAAATAGGGGTTTTTTTGAGGGGATGACTGGATATTTTGTAATGTGGTTCCGTAGTAAGACAAATGTTATGAAGATGTCTTATAAGATAGTAAAGAACAGAAATCAAACCTGCAGTATCTATTGAGCCACCTGTTCATGCCTTAATGAGCTGGACAAGATTTTTATACAGGATGCCAGTATTGATCTGTGCTTTGTCTTGGACATGACTGATGTGGAAGAGTGCCAAGGAGGATGCCAAGGACTGCATCACTGATTCTTGACAGCCAGGAACCTGACCAAAACACTGTCAAAGAGAGAAGAATGCTTTTCTTCCACAAACTCCAATTGTGGTGTCAGTCTGTCTTCCATTACTAGAAATCTGCAGGCACTATGGAGGTGGTAGGTAAGCATTTCTTTTTTAACCTTTTTTTTTTTTTTTAACATTATAATTTACTTTTCTGTTCAGCACTGTGCACCTGCTTTCTTTTTGCTGGACCTTTCATTCATTCCCGGCTTGTATGAAAGCTAAAACAGCTCTGCTCCATCTCTCCAAGGTAGTCTCCCACTGTGTAGTCAAAACAGCAAACCCATATGTAGCTAACCTGTACCCCCTTGATCCCCATTTCTGTCTTCCCAGCTGAATTGCTCCCCTTCAATCCATGCTTAAAATGGGAACTCCCACTGCAGTCTGTTTGTTTGCAAGTTGCTACTTCTGTCCTAATCTGACCCACCCCCTGGCTGGGTTACATACTTTTTCTCCCAGTCACTTCCCAGTGTATTCACTGTAAGGTGAGCTCTTTGTAGAGAGGAACACTTTGGGACTCAGTTATCAAGTACTCTCTGTCAGCTGGTCAAGCAAACAGTCCCATTCATCAGCACAAATTCATCTTTGTGTTGATCTTAATGGGTGTTTATTTTCCTATCAGTGCCAACACACTGCAGCAGTAATCAACTTTCAGGTCAAAAACCAAATCACACAAGACTACTGGGGAAACTGATACTTATATTAGCTCTACATTGACAACAGAACATTAATAGCACTTGAACGGTGTATGTCCACAGGGAATAGAAACCAAATTTGCCATTTCAGAAGCTGCCTTTTCCCTGACTTCCTGATGCCTGGCGATGGCCTTCCAGCCATGCAAAATGTCAGGCTCTGTTTTCCAATAAAGAGCAGCACTATGTAGTGCATAATACTTGGTTTGCCCTCAATATTTACAGTTTGTCTGCTTTATGGATACAGGATGCTTTTTTTGTAAAGACTGCCTGCATTTGTGCTGGTATAACCCAAGCTCAGTCTTGAAATTGCTGGTAATTAATGCTATGGCCTCTTGCTTGCTTTTGGGCAGTGCAGAATGCCACAGTCCAATCTGTCCCCCAGGAGTAAGCTCAGGCAATCTTTTACCCAGGTCTATCTTTTATCCACCTCTGGTGTGTGTTAATCCCCAAACTGATCAGAGGAAAGGTGGGCAAAGCCACCTCTCCCCAGGGATTGAGAAAGGACTTTAGAGAATGTCATCTCAAACTTGTGAGATACATTTCCTTCTGCTGCCATAAGAATAAAACAGTAATTGAGTGTTACTTTTTTGCCCTGTAGGAAATCTGAGGTTTGCTAGACCAACATGGCTCCTACTGATAACTGCTCAGTGCCTGGCAAAGTGGAAAGAAAAAAGTGAACATTTTTGACTTTGTGAAAACCTCTGAAAAACACCCATATGGAGTTCAAGCATGGAGGGAGTTGCTCAAAGCTGAAAAACAAAAAAAGGAGAAGGGCCACAATGGAGGGTCTTTCACCTGTCAAGGAAACAGCAAAGACCAGGCTCTCTCTGCCCAGGAAGCTAACGAGATCTTCGAAAGACCACCTCAAGTCTTGCAGTGACCCGGGAAACTGCAGAACTGGCTGTTGCTGCAGAATCAGTTAGAAATACTGAACAATATGGAAAGGTGTGATCCATGAAAGCTGCTATTTGATGTACACATAGTTCTCTTGGCATCCCAGTGTATCATATCAGCTGTAAGCTTCATCGACCCTGGAATAAACTTTGGAGACAGTCTACCAATGGAACACCCTTTAGCAGCACCTTTGCATGGCAGTGAAAGCAGCAGAGTGGGGGAACAGTATTTTGAGCTCATGTGCATGAGCCGGTGTTGTTTGAGCCCCCCAGCCCTCCTGCCTGGGAACATGAAGAAAGGGTACAACAAGCTGCTCAGCTGATATGTCCCTTGGTACTTGTTACACACCCTGCCTGCTCACACTGCTGAAGCACTTGAACTCACAGGAAAATAAAGCTCGTGGCAAGACCTGAAGACATGGAAGTTGGTGTGCATCTGTGCTGGTGGCTCCTGTTATTCCATTGACCCTTATGCGTGTGACAGCCTATTTAATAGACCTTCCTGAGTCCCTGACCTATGCTGATGCACTGGCCTAAACAGTGAGCCTGTCTGCTGTGCTTCCAGAAATTCCTGAAAGTACCTGCAGGGCAAAACAAGCCCTACACATCAACACACATCCTCCCATTCCTGCCTGGATCAAGCCTCTGAGTGGTTGCTCATTTCCTTCTCAATGCATTTACATCCACTGGTTTCCTTCAAGAGGAAAACAAAAGTGAAAGAAAAACTAACAAAGGCAAAAGTCAAGTCTTTTGTAGCATGAAATGAAAAGACTATGTGGCCTTCCAGATCAGAGTGCTTTAGTACCCTTTGCAGACCATGCCAAATAGTTAAAAGCCTTAGATAGGGCATGTGTCCAAAAGGGGCACGTGAAGGTGATTGTGTCTCTCGTAGCTGCTTGGCCCTTGCAGGCACATCTGTGCTCTGTGGGATCCCTGTACATCTGAGGAAAGTGTTGCTTTGGCTGCCTTAAACCTTCTAACGAACACCTGCTGTCTGTCCTTCAGTTTCCCAGATGCATGCATCATTATGGTTTTGAAAGCTACTTAAGCGTCATTTATGGGGGTTTGGGTTCCCTTATGTTCTGGATTTTATCAGCTATGTAGTGGTGGTAGTGATAGTTGTAGTAATCCACATTGTTTTAGCTGTGCTAGTAAGTTAGCCTGTGTTACAGAACGCTGGGCAGACTTGAAGAGGATACTGTGAACTGCTGTAAACCATATGTTTTAGGCAAATCTAGCACAGGTTTCGGACTGGCCTTAGTGCATAGCTAAGGGAAGTGCATCCTCCAGGGTGTCATTTTGGAACATGTATATAGGGACAGCTGGTGGAGATAGGCATGTTGTTTATTGTTGCAGTGTGGTGCAGGTGTGCCTACCCATAGGACTCTTGGTGAGTGACAGCCTGTACAACTCTTACTAAAGGTGCCTTTTAAACAGAAATGCATGTCGCAGTCACTGCAGCTATCGAGCCACTGTACCAGGATGCTCAGCCACCTACAGATTTGTAACCATGGAGGCAAACCAGAGAGGAAGTAGCCTGAGTGATGTGAGGTCCCCTTGGTCTGTCACTGCCATGCCACCACTGTGGCTGCTCTGTGCCAGTGTCTTCAGCTGTACTGTGTGAGCAATACAGGATTTTGCCAGAAGTGGTGCTACACTCTTCTGTTCTAAGAAAAATCATTTCTGAAGCACTGTCTTCTTGTCCTCGTTTTCTGCTTTGTTTCTGTCTTATTTTTTCATTCTCTTGATGTCTCTGCAGAGGAGGGCAAAGGAAGTTGTGGTTATTGCAATAGCTGCAGTCAGAGCTTGTTGGTAGCATGACTGCTGACTTGCAGAACTGCAGCTCTCCACTGATGAAACCTCCAGATGTGCTCGTACAAACTGCTTTGTATGTTTGCCCCTCAGCACTGTAATGTAAAGTACCTACAATTCTCTTAGGAGTTTGAAAACAATGCTTATTCCTATTCTCTTCTTTCCATCTGCCCCTTAGAAAACAAAAGGGGAGATAAATACGTGAAAGATTTACGAAATGTTCTAGGTTTTGGTGCCCTGAGGTGCCCTGCAGTGAAGTCTGGCTGTCTTCTGGCTGTCCCATCATGTTTTGGGGAAGCAGCAGCACTCTGTGCAACAGAGACTGTGTAGTACCCGGCTAAGGAATTTCTGTGGATAAAATATCTCCTCCCCTTTCTGTTTTCCTTGCATGAAAACATATTGGAGTGTTCACTTAAACGTGGCTTTTAAACATTGGTTACATCAAAATGAGATGCTTGGTATTCTTATTTGCTTTGAAGTGTATCTTCCAGCATAAATGAACTCAGCTCAGACAAACAACCTTCTGCAGTGTCACAAGGAAATGGCTGTCAGCAAAACTGGTTTAAAAAAAACAAAACAAAACCACCAGAAAGCAGTCCTGGAAAAAGAGCCCTTTCAATAAAGCACGTGGATTGATTGTCCTTGTAACTGAGGCTGGTTTTGAAATTGTTTGCTTGACATTTACAAATGGATATTCAATCTTTTTCCAGCTGGTGATGGTGAGTCCCACTTCAGAGCAGTATGACAGTTTGCTCCAGCAGATGTCAGAGAGGATTGATGAGGGATGTGGGGAAACCATCTATGTCATTGGGCAGGGATCAGGTGAGTATAGCTTCCTCAAGAAAAACTATTAAAATTACAAGAAAAACCTGGTTTATCTAATTGCTGCTGAAGGTAATGCTTACTTTTCCAGAATAACTCGGAAGCCTCCATAAAGTATAGCAGAATATGTGGGACAGATTCTTTTCTTTTTTCCTGCCAGGAACTGTCTTATGTAGTGGAGCTAAACATATTTTTTGTATAAAATCACACAAGTTCTTTTTTTGGAAATTAGGCATATCTTGCCTGAGCACACCAGGAAAAGACAAAGGGTCTAAAAGTGTTGTCATAGTTTTAGTACAGACGTCCTCAATATCTGTGAAGGTCTTGTTCTGTCTGTTTTTGTTCACTGCTCCATTGGAAATAACATATTTTCACCCCACAGGAATGTATTAGAGATACTTCAGATAGCCAAAATATATGCTGCTGTCTTTCTTTGTTAATGTGTGTCTGTACTATGGAGGGAAAGGTTTTCCTTTTTCCAGCATGAGGCCCTTATTGCCACATCAATTTATATTTGATCACAACCATTTGCCTTTGCGAATTTTAGCAGATAGTGCAGATTACCTTTTTGTTCTGTTCTTTCGAACATTTGCATCTGATGCAGGTAAAATAATATCGAACGTGGCCTTGCTCTGAAATCAGAGTTTCTTTTCCAAATTTAAAATATTTGGCTACTGTAAGGCTAAAGGCATGTTTCAAATATACTAGATATCTGCTGGATATGAAGTTGTCATGATCGGGCATTCACTGTGTCTGAGAAAGAATGCAAAATGTGGGTTGTGAGTGCCAGGGTTGGCTGAGATAATGGAGGCAGAGAGCTGTGTTACCTCAGAACTGTGTCTTTATGGGTTTTCTTGGAGTCTCACAAAGCAGCCAACATAGAAGAGAAGCCAGAATTAGTTGGCCAGTGGTCATGCAGCCATTAAATGTGCTCCTCCAGGCAAGCTTCCCATATGTAGTCTGAATCGTTGGTGTTTGGGATAGTCACATCTGCTGTGGAGATCTAGCTAATCAGGCTAGTACCTGCTTCCTTTTCTAGGATACCTTGTGAGGGTGCTAACTGGTGGTTCTTGCAATAATGTACTTAGAAGTAGGCATTTGTTTCTTAAAATACAAATTTAAACTTCTCACTTCATTTTGGGTTGCTGCATAGTCAAGGAAGATGGGGGTATTTTCAACAGAGAAAGAATCTTGGTATCCCTGCCACTGTCATTCATTCTCATTCACTTTGAGTCTATGATTTTGATCCTCCCAGATGACCAATTTGGCAGACTAAGTGAATGAAGACTGCCAGGAAGCTCACTGCTTCATCAGTGGCAACCCTTCCGTTTCTCCCTTAGCTCTTACCCTCTCCTGTCCCCTACTTATTTTTCCTCTTCTATGACCCAAGACTCCAGCTGTGAGGCTTTTATGTTTTCCTCACCATCTCAACAACTTCTCAGTCAGCTTATGAGCTAGGCTGAAAATCACCCAGTAACTGCTAGTTTTAGAGCTGTGCAATAGTTAGTGCTGATTAATTCATGCAAACTGCAGTTACTGCTTACCAGCCAGTGAGTCAGCCACAGCTTTGGTCATTCAGGTGCAATATGACCCTCCACCTTTGTTTGTTGTTTTATGGGGTTTTTCTACACATGGAAGAGTTTCTGGCCTGAAATCTGTGCACCTTCACAGCATCTGGGTTAGGAGAAAGGCTGTGGTGGCCTTGACACTGTCTAGATAGTTGCCACTGGCTTGCTCTGACTTGGCTCCTTGCTGGGGTGAGGTGTGCAGAGGAAGCAGTGCCTCCTTTTTTTTTTCTGGTCCTGTGTGCTGTCAGCATTTCTTTCAAGTGCCAGGATGAAGGCAGTGAGACACGTGAAAAACATTGTTTTAACTGGAGTATGGTGGGGGCTGAAGAAATTGCTGTGCGGGCTGCACTTGCAGAAAATGTCTGCTTGGGGTGTGGTTTTATAAAACAAACGGATTGTTTACATTGGTCCCACATTCACTGGTTAATTGTGTTGATATTTCTGTCAGAGCTTTCTTTTTGTTAATGCTTTACCCTTTATTGCAAAAGGAGGTATTTTATCTGACTGAAGGGTATAAAGTATCTTCAGCATGGGAAGTAAGGGAATCAGACAGAAATGTGTCTTTCTTGTCAATCCCTAAGTATAAAAAATGGTAAAAAAATCTGTTAAAAAATTACGTATTAGTATGAAAAATATCTAAAAATTGCAAAAACTCCTCTGCATGGAAGATGGTGCTTTTCTAGTTAGGACTTAGAGTGATGACCATCTCTTTTTATTATGGGCAAAGGATGCTTATTCCGTGTACGTGGCTGGCATCTCCAGTCCGTGTATAAACCCCGATCGGTGTGAAGGTCCCAGGCAGGATGCTGCTGCTGCTGCTGGCCCTTGCGAGGCAGTGCTCACTGACTGCTCTTTGTCTCCTCAACACCACACCAGATGGGACCGAGTATGGTCTGAGCGAGGCGGACATGGAAGCGTCCTACGCCACGTTGAAGAGCATGGCAGAGCAGATTGAGGCAGACGTGATCCTCCTGCGGGAGCACCAAGAGGCGGGGGGCAAGGTGCGCGACTACCTCGTTCGGAAACGTGTGGGTGACAACGACTTCCTGGAGGTCAGGTGAGGAGCTGGGTGGAAACAGGGTTAGTCAGCAGCTCAGCTGCATTTTTGCCCTGTGAGCAGTCCATGATGCTGAGCCAGCAACGCTGGTTGGAGTCTGGGTGTTGTAGCTACCCAACAAAGGGAATCGAGCCTGACCACTCCTTGCTAATGAAATTGCCTTGTTGTTGTTGCTGCTACGTGTTCTCTTTTGCCTGTGTTTAGCAGAAGGCTGTTGCTGTCTGGGTGAGGGCTTCACAGTTTGGGGAATCTTCTGTATGCTGGGACCTCAGAAAGGAATCACGTGTCCATGTGGAAGTATGCATGTGCATGTATGCACACTGCTGGAACACAAAACTTGTGACTAAGGATTCAGTTCTATTCCAAGACCTTTTACTGGACATATATTAGCTTATATAACACAATTTGAGAGTCTGCCCAGACCTGGATGGGAATGGATTTCCAACATTTGCCAACAGCTGTAATAGCCACCTTGGTCAGAGTCAAAGAAGCAGCTTGCTGCAACATTTCATTGTTATTTGAGCTTTTTCTTTTCTAGGAACAACAGTTTCAGTTTTTGTGCTCTACTTAGCACTTGGTGCTAACATGAGGAATATGAGAAAGGCAGAGGTATTCTAAGCCAAGTTGGCATTTAGTATTCCTTTTGAATCGCCACGGTGTTTATGTTGGATTGCAGAGACAAAGAGTTGGAAAAGAGACATTCTCTATGGCATCAAGCAATGTCAGGTTCAATTGACTGTGTTCTGGACACCAGTGACATGTTTCCACAGTCTTCGATATCTCACTCCCTAGAGTCTGGAATCTCTGCCGTTAACAAATAACTGTACAAGAATCTCTGCTCTGCTTGTAAAGGTCTAGAGCATTTTTTAATCTCTGTCTAAAGGATAGGGAGAAAAAACCAGTTATTAGCAGGAGCGGTGATGTTTGGGCGTTTTTGACTGCGTGTTTGTTTCTTCAGGTACTGTATTTTACTAGGTTGCTTTTTCCTTTTCCCCTCCAGGGTAGCAGTGGTTGGCAATGTGGATGCAGGAAAGAGCACGTTGCTGGGTGTCTTGACTCACGGCGAGCTCGACAATGGCCGAGGCTTCGCTCGGCAAAAGCTCTTCCGCCACAAGCACGAGATTGAGTCGGGCCGCACCAGCAGTGTGGGCAACGACATTCTGGGCTTCGACAGTGAGGGCAATGTGGTGAACAAACCTGACAGCCACGGTGGCAGCTTGGAATGGACAAAGATCTGTGAGAAATCCACCAAGGTCATTACTTTCATTGACCTGGCTGGTCATGAAAAGTACCTGAAAACCACCGTCTTTGGCATGACTGGCCACTTGCCTGATTTCTGCATGCTTATGGTAGGTAGCAAGAAAGATGTACCCTACCAGCTGGAGTGGGGCTGTTCACAGCTTTAACGGTCTTCTTTGCTACTGAGAAGTCCCTGTGGGTTTATGGAGGGAGGCAGCATCTCACATTGCTGGAGAGCAAAAGCCTCTGTGGGTATCTCTCCAGGACTCTGAGGCAAGTGCCCCAAACTGTCAGTCCCAGACGGGCCCAAGGTTTGTGGTTCTTGAACATGGAAAGATTTCTAAATTCAAGAAAACCTTATTACAAATGGAGAGAAATGAGTCCTTTACCAGTGTCCAACAGCATTTGAGATGAGCTGGGTCTGCTCATACGGTCACAGTGACACATCTACAACCTAATCACAGTGTACTGCTTGTCTGGGATGAGCCCTGCTCTGTAACCCAGTTTACTGCAGGAGGAACATTTACATCCCTGTGTCTTATATCCCTGGTGTAGGTTGGCAGTAACGCTGGGATTGTTGGCATGACCAAGGAGCACTTGGGCCTGGCACTTGCACTTAATGTTCCTGTCTTTGTTGTGGTGACCAAGATTGACATGTGCCCTGCCAACATCCTGCAAGGTGAGTCCTACAGGCTCTCTCCAGGGCTGCTTTTTACCTCTGTGTGTGCTGCTGTCCTCTGCTTGGGTTCAGGAATTGCTGCTAGAGGAAGACTGCTTTTTCTGATTTTTGACTGCATCCTAACCACCTTCCATCAGTCTGTCCTTTTTCCCTTGCCCATTTTTCAGGTGCTTCACTTGTAGTCATCATGTCAAAATTACTCATGTTGGGGGACTCTGCTGGGCAACCCAAAAGTGTTTGCTACACTAAGAGGAGCAGCATACAGTAGAGGCTGGGGCTTTGCTTTTTCTCCGGATGTTTAAACTTGGAAGAAAAGTCTGGAAGTTCTTTTGAAAGCTGCTTTCCTCCTTGCCCATAGGTTTGAGTGTGATCTTAAGCTGTGATTGGACTTGTTCTTCAGTGAAGGGGCAGCTGCTTGTTACATCCTGCTCACCTGGGCATTTCTCAGGTACACTGGCATAACTACAGCAGCTCCTTCCTCTGTCTGAACAACCAACCAACACGTAATAAATCACGGTTTGAAGCAGCTACATATGTGGGCTATGGTAGCAGGGGCATGGGAGCCATGACTAGACACAAGCAGAGATGGCAGTGAGTAGTAGGGGCTAGTGATTTTTCTTTTTCTCAGCAGCAGTTAAAGCAGCACTTCTAACCCCAGCAGTGACCCATTAACCCATGCTTGATGTTTTTCCAGGCTGTGACCAACTCTCACCTTTAAAATTCTCTTTAAGCATTTCTCACACCTTCAGGAACATGCTGTAGTTAATTGGAAGAATGTGTATTTTTTTTTTATAATCAGTCCTAAGAATCAAGGAAGTCAATGCTCCCAGTACTGTCTGTGGTTAGTTCATTACTGTAAAAATCCTAAATATGTTTCAGGTAAATAGATGCATGTGAACAGAAGATAATCTGAATATCTCTGTAGTAGTTATTTGGCAAATAAATGTAAGGCCTTACTATGATAATAACTGAGAAGGAAGGAGAACATTTGGCTCAGTGTGTGGAGAGAAGAGCTGCTCTTGGGAGCAGCCACTCCTGTGACATGCTCTGTTTAAAGTAAATAGACACAAGATTTGACTCAAGTCTATCTGTGAAGAGCAGATGGCATGATTAGATATTTGTGTTTCTGTATCCAAAACATTAGTTTCCCATAGGCAATCATTTGTTCACAAAAACCCGTCTATTTGGATAACAATTGTAGAATATAAATTATTTGCTCTTTTAAGTCCTTACTACCCCTTTTTGTTTTTTACTGATTTATTGTAAGACACTTTGCAGGAAACTGATTCCAGTGCATCGGATAATGCCCCTGCTGGCTCATAGATATGAGGCTTTAGAAAATAAATGAAAAAGAGGCAAAAAATGAAAACTGGGAGCCATGAGATTGGTCCCAAAACACTGATTTTCAAATCTGGTCCACCCACACTGTCTTAGTCTATGATGGTGATCTTAACCTCTTTCATGCTTCTCAAGCCTCCTAGGGCAGGTTGACTTCCAGGGGAAATGTATTGAGGTTTGTTTGGTCAAAATTGGTTTCTCGTTTCCGAGTCCTGATGGTTTTTGTTTAATTCAATATGAAAAGTCCTTTATAGGAAGAGGAAATACCTTGTAACTGCTTAAAGCTACTAATAGACAGCTATAAAATGTCTACTTCACAGCTTTGCATTTGCAGATGCAAACTTGTCTGTCTGTCCATGTATGGTGTCGCTTGGCAGCAGGCTGGCATGAAATGGAAGATGGAATGGCTCCTAGGTCCTACCTGGGCTGCAGCAAACTCATAGTCTCACCTTTAGCCATCTTCTCCTGTCTATTTGTGGCCAGAGCACCCGTCTCCCTTCAGGGAGAGACCCCACAAAAGTGATTTGTAAAGACAGGAGATGCTGCCCTAACAATATTCATTTCACCCTTTAAGAAACCCTGAAGCTGTTACAGCGACTGCTGAAGTCCCCAGGGTGCAGGAAGATTCCAGTGCTGGTACAGAGCAAGGATGATGTCATTGTAACAGCCTCCAACTTCAGCTCAGAGAGGTAACGGGAGTAGAGGAGAATCATTTCTCTTTCAATCCTATTCGGAGACTGGGTGAGAAGATTCAGAAAGAGAGTCCCATTGTCTAGATGTGTGAAGGTTGCATCTGCCGTGTGGTGTGTTGATTCCATAAGAGTGTGTTAATTTTGAGGTTGAACTGCCTGTGTTTCCCTCTCTGAGACAGAAATGAGAGGCTGCTTCTCGGCAGTCTGCAGAAGACAGCAGGGCATTCGGCTTCCTTCAGTCCTGGAACCTTACACATTTTCCCAAATGTCATTAGAAGGCAGAGGCAATGTTGCAGGTTTTCAAACAAGGGGTGTTGTGCATCTGACTGCTTGCCAGGCTCTCCCTTCCTAGCACTGTGTATTGAATTCAGTCCCGAGATTTTGGATGTCTCCCTACATGCAGAAACCCAGGCAGGAAGGTGAACTAACTCCATTTTCATCAATTTTTCTTTACAGGATGTGCCCGATTTTCCAGATTTCAAATGTTACCGGAGAGAATCTAGATCTGCTGAAGATGTTTCTTAATCTCTTGTCTCCACGGACCAGTTACAGGGAAGAAGAGCCAGCAGAATTCCAGATAGATGATACTTACTCTGTCCCGGTAAGGAGCCTCTTATTTAGAAGAATGTTCTGCTCCTTCTTTCAGGTTGAAGAATGTATCTTCTCTAGAGAGAGGAGTTCTAGAGCTCTTCTGCCAGGCTGCTTGAGTAACCTCAGTTACTGCTTTTATCTTTTTGTGCATAGGGTGTAGGAACAGTTGTCTCTGGGACAACACTGAGAGGCCTAATCAAGCTAAATGACACCCTGCTGTTGGGGCCAGATCCTCTTGGCAACTTCCTACCTATTGCTGTCAAGTCCATCCACCGCAAGAGGATGCCTGTCAAAGAAGTGCGGGGAGGCCAAACTGCCTCCTTTGCTTTGAAGAAGGTGAGGTGATCTGCTCTAGACCCCCACAACAGGAACTACCCTCCTAATTTTTGAGTGCTCTCAGAGATCAGCTGCTATAAGACCATTTCTGCAAACCTCAGCTGCCTCATTTTGATGTGAAATAAAATCCCACAGAACCTCTGTGGATTCCACATCCTGGTTTTTCCTCCTGACAGCTGCCAGGTGATAGTGCCCCTAGGTAATGACAAATAGTGTTGAAGATATCTAACAAAGCGGAGGTATTGCAAGAAAAGTCTCCTTTTGTGCTGAAACTGCATTAATATCCTGGGTAGTGTATTTACACTATTCCTCTTGGATTGTAGGACCAGCTGCATGATTTGGGATTTTAAAATAAGTAAAATTTGATGTGATTCCTCTTGCAAAAAGGTTTCTGTCAATAGAAGCTGCACTGATTTTAAGGGGATATAGTTTAAGCTACACTATACTTCCCATGTTCAGGCTTATCGTGTTGTATTAACAGACACTGTGATTTTGGAGAGATCATCTGCTTGGGTAATGTGTAAGCAGGATGTTTGTTTTGCTTTTAAAGGAGCAGTGAGGTATATGTGTCAGTGTCCAGCATTCCCAGCACTTTAACGAAAGCTTCCTTAGAAACTTCAGCTGAACTTGATTTTTACAAACTTTACATAACATCATATACATAACATACAGCTTAACAGCTCTCGCTTTGCCTTTTGGTGAGCATGAGAGAATATCTGTGAAATCCCTTAGGATCATTCTGGATGCAATCAACCAGAGAAGTACATTTCTTCCCTGGAGAAACATGCTAAGGTTTTTTTGTGTCTCTGCTTTCCAGATCAAGCGTTCTTCCATCCGGAAAGGCATGGTAATGGTGTCACCCCGCCTGAATCCACAAGCATCGTGGGAGTTTGAAGCAGAGATCCTGGTGCTCCATCACCCCACCACCATCAGTCCACGATATCAGGCCATGGGTACGTGTCTCAGCGTTGTCTCATCTTTGTTTCCTAGTGGTAACAGTTTGTATCAGCTCTAGCCTGAGAGAATTTTGCTCCTGATGGCTCTGTCAACCTGAATATATGCCATAGTTCGTGGTTTTGCCTTTCCTGGCAATGTGTAAGAGAGAGAGGAGGGAGCTGACAGAGGAGAGTGGAGGCGGCTGTAAGGTAAAAAGGAGATGTGCGCCCTCAAGTGTACTTGGAGCCTGCTGGAGCTGCATCTTCATGGTGCAAAGATTCTTTGCCTTGGAAAGATTGAGTCCCACCCTCTAGCCGGGCTGCTTGGAGTGTAGGATTCTGTTGAGGGTGCTTCAGGGCAGGCGCCATTCGAAGGCAACTGTTCCAGGTCATGGTGTTTTCATTTTGAGGACTGAACAGAGGCAGCTGCATGACCTGTGTAGTCTTTGCTGTAGGGTAACGAGCTGCCTTCGATGTCTGTGTGAAGCTCCTCGCACTAATGGCACTGGCTGTTGAAAGCCTTTGTGCATTACATTCGCAGTGCATTGTGGCAGCATCCGCCAGACGGCCACGATTCTCAGCATGGACAAGGACTGCCTGCGGACAGGGGACAAAGCCACAGTGCACTTTCGCTTCATCAAAACCCCGGAGTATTTGCATATAGACCAGCGGCTGGTCTTCCGTGAAGGCCGCACCAAAGCTGTGGGTACCATCACTAAGGTAAAGGCTGAAGAGTCCGACTTGGTTTGGCCCATTAGCTACTTCTTACACTGAGAAAGCCAGCTGGAGAATCCAGATAGCTCTGGAAAATTGAGGGAAGAGGCTGTCCTTCAATTACAAACATCAGCCCTGGCATGGGTTGTGGATGACAGATGTGGTTTGTCATGTGGTGGGTCTTTTGCTGGTGTGAGTGAAGGAATGTGAAGGTGGGGGGAGAACCAGATGCATCTGGTTCTTAAGGCTCAGTTTCTTTCAGGCATCTTGTAGCTGGTTCCTTTGAGTTACGTTGTGGAGGGTTCAGTGGCCTATTCCTCCTGGTAAGGGTTCTTGAGGGCAGCTCAGAGTCCTGGATTTCTTTGAACAGCTGCTGCTGCATTCTTCTTGGTGGCTATGGGTATAAATTCTCCTGAGGCTTTTTGTTAAAAAGCAGCATTGAACCTTGCCAGATCTGCCTAGCTGTTGTAATGCTGAGTTTGGCCTCTCTCTTTGCAATTTTGCAGTTACTCCAGACCACTAATAACTCACCAATGAACTCCAAGCCACAGCAGATCAAGATGCAGTCAACCAAGAAGGGAGCTGTTACGAAACGAGAGGATGGTGTTCCCGCCGCGGGGACGGCAGCTGGAGGCCCACCAGCTGGGGATGAGGCCCCCTCAACAGCTGCAGCACCATTGACACCTACTGCCCTGCAACCACTGGTAAGTGAAGAAAATACCATGCCAGTCCTAGTTGTTTGCATCCTGGTTTCATCTCTGGGAGGAAGGGCACACTAAAGCACAAGCATTATCCACTCATAGATTGAATTCACCTTGGGATTCAGTGTGCCACAGAAACAAATAGAAATATAAGTAATCTCAGCAGAAATCATAACTCTCTGGTGACTGAATGACCCCATGGCTGGCCTTTCAGCAGACAGTTGCTGAGGGTCCTAGGACAATTCAGGTTGGGCTTCAGGAAGTGTCTAGTCAAACCTCCTGCTCTAAGTAGGATTAGCTCTGAGGTCAGACAAGGTTGTTCAGGGTTTTATCCAGTTATGTCTTAAAGACCTCCCAGGGAAGACTGCACAACCTCCATTGGCAACCTGTTTCACTATGACTGTGCTCACAGGGAAGATGTGTCTCCATACACCCAGCAGCTGAACTAGTGAAGCATTGAACAACCAGTCAGAGAACAGGTCTCCAATGTCTGAATGAGATGTAGAATATCCCAACGCTGGAGAAATTACAACCTGAATATTAGACACAGGTCATCTGCCCTGTCAAAGAGGGAGGATGGAGACATCCAAGGAGAAGAAAAAGCTTATCTCTTCCTAGAGAAATTTATCCAGATTGTTTTGTTGGTTAGGACCTCTCAGCTCAGCTTGTAATGAAGGATACCCAGCCTTTCTGGCCTGAAAGGAATGGAAACTCAGTTCTAACTGCAGGCTTTGGGAGCTATTTATCAGCTTTATTACTGATACAAGTAATCTGTCACTGTCAAAAGACCTGGTCAGTGTTCCCCTTCTTAATTCTAGCTATATTAGTTGCCATTGGTCAAATCTCACCCTCTTTAGCCATGCTGGCTGCTGAAAGAGGGCCCTCTAGCAGGGGTTCTTTCCCTCTGCATGTATCTGGGGCTTTGCCCCAGTTCTACATCTCCTCCTTGTCTTGTTGTAGTGTCACTGTGGTTGTTAAGTAGTGCTCCCAGCGTATGTTTTGTTTTGTCCTTCCCTAAGACTCTGTTGCTTTTGTTCTTGCTTACCTCTTCCTCTCTCTCCTTGCTGCTTCCCCTCAGCCTGCCCTGGATGAAGAGCCCCACATCCGTGAGGGCAATAAGGTATTTGGCTGATTTCAAAGAGGAACAGTGGGTTTGCTGGCCTGAGGTTGGGAACAGAGTCAGGTTAGCAAGACAGCTGTGGTGGGGGGCGGGGGGCTCTCCTTCCATTCTGCACAAAGTCAAGGGAGCCTGAGGCCTTGATTTCCTGGATGCTGAAACCCATGGCACCTGCTGGCTCTCTTGGGAGTGAAGCACTCAGAAAATTGGGAAATCAAATCCTTCCCAGCTTGAAAGGCAGAACTTTATGGTGCATCTGTCTCTCCTCCTTCCCTCATGGTGTGTGTCTGCCTTACCTCCTTCCTGCAGTGGTAGGGAGCTGATCAGTCACAACTGCCCTCCTGCTGTCTGAGTGTGTGCATGATCCATCTGGACTCCTGCTGTGTTGATACTCCGATTGAGGGGTCCCTTTGCACTAAAGTCAGTCTTCTTGTTTTTCAGTCAAAAGTCGGAGGAGGAGGCCGGCGACGTGGGGGTCAGCGCCATAAAGTGAAATCTCAGGGAGCCTGTGTGACTCCTGCCAGTGGCTGCTGAATTTCTTATTCCTCCTTTCTCTGAGGAATTCCTCCCCTTCCCTTCATTTCTTATCCAAAAGATCCAGAGCAGCTTAAACCAAAACCCATCCCAGCTGATTGGCTGCAGAAGAATCGTCCCTCCTCCCTGAATGAAGCAATGGAGGGGAGCATAATTTATAAGCTAATGAAGGTGATAAAACACAGAGAACTGAGTAACTGACACCTTCCTCCTCCACCTGTCGACACATTTTTGTACATCATGGGCTTAGTTTTTATTCTTATTAGTTTTTATTATATTTTGTGTGCATGAAGATGAGAGGAGAGACTGGATAGAACTGCACAGAGCCAGTTAGTTGCCTCCCTCCTCCCTCACCCCTTTCTGTCCACAGGACTTGCTGCTCTCCCCCTGTTTGCTGTCTCAGATCCAGGGGTTATCAAACACCTGAAATTTCAGACTTGCAAAGGTTAAAACACGTTGCTTAGGATGGCTCCATGGGGCATTGTTTCCTCACCACTGTGGCCCTGTGCCAAATATGTTTCTGGATTCCCTCCCTCTTAAACTAAGTGGATTTAATTTAATGTTGTAGTGACTGGAGTTTGAAGAAGATGGTAAGAAAGTTCTTTACTTGGAGATTTAAGAGGGAAACAAATTGGAAAGCAGTTCTTGATACTAAATTCAGGGATCCTATGCTAAATATTCTTCTCAAATAATGTTGATAGCACTTAAGATTATAATTAGCAACAGAGTTATGTGGGCAGACATGCCCATCCTGTGTCCCTTCCCATCGTGTTGCTTTTCCTAGTGTTTGTTCAGTGCACATTGAACCAAATCTAAACTTGCCTCTCAAGGCTGCAGCATCTCAATTGACAGTATTAAGAATACAGTGCAGGAACACTCAGTCCGTCCCTTGAGCCAGAGAAAGCCTTCTCACTTGGACGGACAGAGGTCACAGGTGGCAATACACCTTTGGAATAGAGACACCAGGCTAACATGACCTTTCCTTGATTTTTTTTTTACTCCAAGATTTCCAAAATCTTCCTGGAACTCAGTGGCCAAACTTTGCAATGGCAGAGGTAGGATTTGTCTTCTCTCGACCAAAGAGGGCAGTGATGAATTGGTACCAAATTTATAGAAGTGCTTTCAGGATTGGAAGCACATGGTAATTTTTGTGAGGTTAATTTCATTTTTTTAAAAGATTCTATTTTATTTTAATGGCAAATTCTCGCTTGTCCAGGAAGACCCTGCAAGAATAGTCTACAAATTGCTGTTAGAATTTTTTTTTCAAGCCCTCGATTCCCTGCTTGTTTTGATCTCCCTTCTAACCCTGCCTCTTCGCTTGGCTCCAGGAGCACAGGAGTTATCCTCTGCAGGCTTGTGGTGAGCTGTGGGAGCATGGTAGCATTTTGAGGAGGAGGTGGCATCCTCAGCAAATCGTGGCTCTCCCCAGCAGGCATGGTCAGCCTTGGTTTCTCTGAGGGCTTCCTCCTCCACTGAAGGACTTTTGTTTTAATTAGAGGGAAACTGTAAAGCTTCTGTCCCTCCTTAGCGGGTTGTTCCTGTTTCTCATTCTGGGGCACCTGGGTGGAGTTCATTCCAGTTCACCTTGTGATTCGAGATGAGGCTTTCGAGCCAACTGAGTGGCAGCAGGCTCAGGGGGGAGAGTGCGTCTCCCCATGCCAACACCAGCACTCCAAGAGCATTAAGCGGCATGGGAGAGGTGAGAAATGTGGTTTGGAGATGAAGGTACTTTGCCTTAGAGACTTCAGTGGCCTGAGCGTGGGTGGAAGGGGGCGGTCAGACAGTCCTTTTCCAAGCTATGTGCCTAAATACCAGCACTCCTGGCGAGGGAGGAACCATAGGCGGCTACAACACTAATAGCACCCACATTGTGAGAGGGTGTGAGGTGTGGCTAAGCAGGGCACAAGGACCCAGTTGGTTTCTCTTCTGGCCCTGTGGCAGCATCAAACTGCAGCTGATTTCACTGCCCTCTGCTTCTGAGGGGAGCAGGGAGCTCTAGGCGGTTTTCTCTTTCTCCATTCCTTGTGCTCCAAATGAAGGAGACTGCCGAGACCGAAAGAAGGTTCACTTCAATTTGTGCAAAGGAGGTGGTGTGATCTCTCTTTTGTGACCAGCATTTAAAGATCACTCAGGCTGGTGTGATCTATAAAATAAATTTTAAAAAAGTTTGTTCCAAGTTAACGTGCGTCTTGTTGCTTTTTGTCCCTTTGGAAAACCAGGCTGAAAGGCAGACAAATCAAGTTTGCCTGGCACCAGTCTCCTCTGCTGGCTACAGCAGGAGGCTGAGGTCACAGTGATGGCAGGGCAGGACATGCCAGGGCACAGGTGAGCTGCTGCTGAGCCTCTGCACAGCCCTGCCAGCTTTTACTGTGACCAAAATGCAGTGCACCTCAGTGGCAGTGGTTAAATGAGAGCAGTTGTGTGGTGTGAGCTGTGAAGGTGGGTGTGAAGAGCAGCTATAGCAAATCTTTTGGGGCCAGCTCCATCAAGAACCTCTGCTGCAGGATGCAGCTTTAGCACAGCACTTCCACTGCCTGCATATTATTGTGCTCTGGGCCCTTGCTAGGACTTGCACCTCACTTGCTTCTGCAAATACAGCAGGACTCCCCCAGTGTTTGGAATGAGCTTTTTTCTGCCTCCTTGTTCGATGTCAGAGGTTCATGAAGGCTTTTTCTGCTCTACACAGCCCTTTCATAGGTAAGTGTTGGGTTGGAACAGAGCAGAGGCCCAAACAGCCCTCTTCCTGGAGATGGCTGGTCTGGGGTCAGCACAGAGCAAGCCTGGCCCTAGGGTGACCTTGTGGAAGGAGCTGCATGGTACTCCTCAACACCAGGCCTACCTCTCAGCCCATCCTCCTTAAGCAGGCAGGGTTGTGACCCTCCTCAAGCCCGTTCAATTTCCCTTTTTTGCAGCTGCCTTTTAGGCTCTAGGTTAATTTCCTCAGGCTGAGGAAAATGAAGTATTTTCTCCTTTCTTCTTAGCTGCCTGCTCAGTAATTTACAACCCACATGAAGAAAAAGGGCAACCTGCAGCTACCCTTAATTGTGCTTTGTCCCTGCTCCCTGACCTTTTGTGCCACTCCTCAGGGCCAAGCCAGGCTCTGCTCATGATAAGGCAGAGGATGAACTGATGCCTAAGGAGGGGGTTGGAGGTCAGAGCAGGACAGACACAGCCATGGTCCATCACAGACTTAAGTCTAGAAGTCACTGAAATTCGAATTTTTGCATCCCAGGTGACAACTGCTGACCCTAGAGTTGGTTCCTCAGGCTGAAAAAGAAGGAATTGCCATAAGACTACATAGAAGAACCACAAGAAGAGCTTTGTCCATCTACTAGCTGTGCATCATTCCCAACAGCAAATTCACTTACAAAATATCCAAATGTACAAAATAGGGCAGTTTTGATATAATTTATTTGTCTTGGTCTTTTTTTTTTTCTTGCATAGGCATAAATTACAATCTGTTGATTAAAAAATAAAATGAACAAAACAGTGCAGCATTTGCAACAGGATACAGCATCAAGTACAAACTCCTGCCTGTAACCATCTGTTTCTGCAGGGTTAATTCATAACGTGTGTAGGGCAAACGGAGGAGGGAAAATAAAGGAGGGAAATGCAGTAAATAAGGAAAATCTGCTCCCACAGCTGTTCTGCATTTCTCCTGCCTCACCAGGCACATCTTCTGCATCAGCTCTAGGATTAAATACCCTTGGGGAGAGATGCACATGCTGAAGCAGCAGTTTTATGTGCCCTCTTTTCTTTTGTAGCTCTGGAAAGTGTTGCAGAAATCCTGCAAGCTGCTGCTGGAGAGGCAGCTGCCCAGGCACCCGTACAGGTTCTCAGGCTGCAGCCAAGCACACTGATGCTGAATGTGGGGGCTGAAAAACCACCTGCAGCCTCAGCACATGTTCCTGGGGATCCTCATGCAGACAGCATGGTAAGGCCTCTAAAACCAGCTAGAGAAGAGCACAAAGCCCCAGGATAAGCTCTCCCTGGTGTCTCCAGGGGGATTTACCTCACAACAGCAGCGACTGCCATCTCCAAAGGACAGGACAAGCTTTCCCTGTAAAGCCAAATGCTCCCTAACCCAGAGCCAACAGTTAATACCCTCCTGGAAGGAGCAGAGACCCCACTACAACTCCCTTCTGAGAGAAAGAAGTCCCTTTTCCCACCTCTTACCAGCACGTGTGATTTACCACAAAGCCATTTTACCCTTGAGCAAAGACCCTGTCTGCCCTCACAGTCCGAGCCAGAGACTGGTGAGTCAGAAAAAACATTTGAAAAGGGGTTTTCCCAGCCCCATGGTTATGCATTTGCTTCAGCAGCCAGAGAAAGGTGGGGAAAAGGGAGAGCCTTCATCTCTGCTCTCTTTTTAGCATTCAAATAAATACAGGAGCTGCTCTGCTGATCTCAGAACAGGTCTAGGCATTCATAAGAGCACAACTAGGTCTAGGCATTCACAAGAGTGCAGGGCACTCACAGACATGACTCCAAGGCAAGCAGGCAGCTGTAGACAAGTTTAAAATAACTTTGTCTGTGGATGCCAAGAATTAAGGCTATGCTCAATATAGGAGAGAATTTACAGTCACTGGATCTGGCTACAGGTCAGCTTTCTCCCTGCAGTAGGGCCTCCCAGCTCTGCAGGAGGCTCCACAGGGTAATTATAACCTACTGGAGATGGGGCTGTGCCCTCTGGGCTCAATTCCCTTGCTTGGAGCAAGGAGACCCCTCCAGAACAAATGTGCTGCCACCACCCTCATCCCCTCACAGTGGCATGGAGGGGATGCTCAATGATCAGTACATTAGGGCATGCTGAAGGGAGACACTTCCTCAGCCCCTTCTCCTCCTCCTCCTCCTCCTCCTCTATACCTACAGTGCTTCAAGCAGAGACCACCAGAGCAGGAATCAATACTGGTGCTCTCATAGTGCCAGGGGAAGGATGATACCAGCATCAGACAGGGCTGATATGCTAAATGTGAGCCCTTTAGCTTTTCTTTCAACAAAACACAAGACAAAGGTGAAGGCTGTAAAGGCCATCCAAGAACATAAGCCAAACTACATGTGATGCAGGCAACCAGGAGGTGGAGGGGCCAGATGGCTCTGGCACTCCTCAGCCCAGGGAAGGTCTCTGTGCATCGTTCCNCCCCCAACATGAGCACAGGCAGGATTTACATGCCCACTGCAGGCTAAACTCCCCATCCTGCTCTGACACTGTCCTCCACAGCCAGGGCTCAGAGAACAGAGCAATGCCTGTAAGGAGAGGTAGGAGGGAAAGGCGGCTCTTCCAAGAGAAAGGAGGTCAGCCTGCACTAGCCATCTGCCATCAGGGACCGGGAGCTGACAGAGGCAGCCCAGAGCACTGCGGGTGGGGGGTGGCTCTGTTGCTGGCACCTGTAAGCCCTGGCACTTGCCCATCTCCCACCCAAGAGACCTGTAGAGCACTGGGGCAGCAGTTCCCACTCACTGCTAACAGTCAAGTATATACAGATGCAGCCATGGGCAAGAGGTCACAGCCACCCATTGCAGTCTCAAGAGGACATCTGGAGCAAGGAGGGCAGGAATGCCTCCAGCACTCCACCAGCAGCAGTCCACAGAGGACTCCATCTCCCAGGTCCAGCCACCAAGCCACCACCAACAAGGCCTGTATTTTAAACAGCTCTGCTCATCTTATTCTAGCTTATCCTACTGTGTGCGCTATTCTCCTACTAAACACAGCTCTAGCCCTCTCCACATCTAAGCCACTCACCCACGTGGCACCACATAACATTCTTGGGTTAAGTACAAATCGCATGGAAAAAAGTCTTTTTTCCCCTTGTTACTACAAAAAACAAGAAAAAACCCCAACCCCTACACTCCAACTGGAAAATAACCCCCCCCCCTCCCCACCCATTAAAAAAAAAAAAGTCTCAGAACAAACCCCAAAAGAGAAGCAGGCAACAGGAATTTTCAATAGAATCATCAAGCTTAACACTGGGAAGGCAGCCAGCCTGGGAGGCCAACAGCATCACCAAGACCCAGCCCAGCCACTGGCAGCAGGAGGCCTCGAGCAGAGGGATGGCAGCACCAGGGCAGGCTCTGCCACCCACACGTGCCGTGTTTCTCTCCCCCTGCTGCCCCAAACCGTTAGTTTCACGTTAATACTTCACTAATACTGTCTCATTTCCTCTCTGCCAACCCAGCATAGGAGGGCTGGAGATCTTTACCCAGTGCAATGTCAGGGCAGGAGAAGTGACCCTGTGTGGACCCGGTGGCTCACACCTACTCCGGCAGCACCGCGCCAGGCAGCACGGTCCCCTCTGCCATATCACACCCAAGCCCGCATGAAGCACATCACAAAATCACACGCCCCTCTGCCAAGCCCTGGCAATGCTAGACACACCATCAGAAAGGAGCGGGGCAGGAGGGACGAGGGGCGGCGCAGACCCGATAAAAAGTTAGCTTAAAAAGTTAAAATGTCCGACACGCACAGAAAACAAGCCAGGCTGCGCTACGACCCACACTGGGATGCTCTTGCCTCACCACCCCAGTCCTTGGAAGCGTGAAAGCCTCACCCCTTAAACACCAGCTCTTCTCCTCCCCGCAGGGGAGCAGCTTCCTGGGGCGGCTGCTGGCGCATCCCGGGGTTTCTGCGTGCAAAGTGGTGAGCCAGACGAACCCGCTCCTGCTGTCAGCCTGGCAGCATCCCCATCCTGCTGGGAGCAGGGGGTCAGTGCGCCGGCTCCCCGTGCACACGGAAGCGGTAGATGCAGGTGTATTCAGGGTGACCCCAATTGCTCAGCACACGGAGCTCCACCAGCTGGTACGTGCCCACAGAGTCACCCTTGGGGAGGAAGGGAAACAAAAACCTGAGCCTTTGAGAGCTTTTTAAAGCTCAGAGACCCCAGAGGGCCCATTTTCTTCTTGGAGTCAGGTGTGCCAAGGGCTATTTTACTTACCTCCAAGTAAAATGTTTGGATGGGGTCACCATCGTGGTTGTAGGTGAACTGCCCAAGGAGAAGGCCCTCCTCCTCTCCTTCTTCCTTTAAACCCTGAGGAGGGGCAGGGAGGCAGAAAGGGAGAACCAGGGGTCATCAGAGAGGGAGACCAGAGGTGATGAGCACACCCAGGGCAGAGGAGAGAGGGAGACCCAAGCGTGCTTGGCCTCCTCTCCTGCTCTTCCAGGCCAAAACAGACAAATGGGGACAGGGACCAGTGGGAAAGGATGGTGGAGGGAAAACTGAAAGTTACACCTGTTCAATCCCCTCTCTCCTTGTGTCCCTCCCAACTCTTTCTGAAGCCCAGAGCTGCCCCTCTCCCCATCAGTACTGCTTCCTTTTCTTCTTCAGGGTAAGACCAACCCCCCCAGAGCACCCCACGGCCAGATACGGGCTTTGTTATTCCTCCCTTCCTGCACCCTCCCACCGTGTCCCCCTGCTCCTCCCTCAGGTGCAGGGGAGGGCACTCACATAGACAGTGAAGTCCTTGGGGGCACTGGGGATGGTCCCTTGGGGTGAGAGGGCTTTCGGGATGTGCTCCAGCGTCACAGCCGTGGGGCGGATGATGCTGGAGAGGCGGATGACAGCAAAGCCCTGGGAGCCACGAAATGCCCAGCAGTTCCCAGGGTTGACGTCTGGCTGTGAGCATAGAAGGGAGACACCAGCAATGTTATCACCATCAGCGCCTTTTTTCTCCCCCTGACAATCAGCCCAGCTGCTTGTTTGAAGTGACAGTGAGAGCCCAGTAACACCCACATGAGAACCAGCCCAGCCCGTCCTCCCCCTCCGCAGGGTCTCGCCCCGAGGGTGCCCACCTGCAGGATGACACGGGGGGACTGTGAGTGGTACCACAGGGGGATGCCAAACAAGCTCAGCAGTGCTGTCCGTGTCTCGTAGGTCTCCGAGCAGCGGGTGTTGATGACGCTGGCCCCTGGCACGGGAGAGGGGATGGCAGCAGGTAAGCTGCATGCCAGCACCCTGTGGCTCCCTCCCCAGGACAGCTGGCTCAGCCCCCACCACCTACCTGCCGACTCGAGGGCGTAGTCAACCAACCCCACACGGTCCTCGCTGTAGCGCTTCAGGGCCTGGCCCACGATGAGATGCACTTGCTGCAGCAGGAGCAGAGGGCACAAGAGGGGTGAAGGACCAGGAGAGGCATCCTGTCCCCCACCAGGGACAGAGAGGGCACACAGACCTCTCCACAAAACAGCCAGGGATAGAACAGCCAGAGGATGAATCACCACGGCAAAAATGAGAGGACATGCATTTGGCTAGGAAGTCTTGCTAGAGGTTGCTAAAAATACCCCAGAGGAGAGGAGCTCTGCAATGAAGGGGCGGCACCCAGGCAGGCTGGGCTCACCCGGCCCCAGAAAGAGAGGCTGGCCCCAAGGGAGGAGAGTGGGTACCAGACACAACTTGACAGACCACCCAGTCCTCCCCAGCATCATCTGCTGGTTCCTCCTGCCCTCTCCCTCAGAATAGGTGGGAGTTTTCCACATCCAGAAAAGGGGGAGCTGGCTGCAGAAGCCATCTGGAGCCAAACCCAGCCAAAGGAGCTGGGACACTGCAGCACCACTGCAGGTCTAAACTTCAGAGTGCACAAAGTTTGCACAGACTGCAGGGACTGCTAATCCCAGCTTGATCCCTCCCCTCCACTATCTCCACAGGGAATTGCCAACAACTCTTTCCAAAGCAAGCAGGCTCATTTTTTCCCCTTGGTGTCATTCTGCTTAAATGTTTTGCATCAAACAACTCAGCAGTGCTGCCAAAGAATGGGGATAAGCGAGATTCTCCACCCATGGAAACCTTGCTGGCATCCGCCCTGCTTTCTGGGTCAAGGATGCACGAGCAGAAGCTTGGATTTTTAAGACAGCAAGAGCCTCACAGGCATGCAGATATCACCACCTGTGACCCCTTCCAGGGTAGAGCACAGGCACAGCCAATGGAGTTTAAGGGATGTCCTTGCCAGGTGGGCTGGGATCAATGTCCCAGCTGTAGGGGCTGTCCCAATGGCTCTGCCATCTGCCAGGCATGCATGCTAGCCCCTCTGCACACACACACAATGAGGCACAGTCCCCAGTCCCACACCTGTGGTCACCATCATGTCCCTGGGGCTCAGGCCAGCACTCACCTCCTCTGTCACCCCTGCAGTCCCCCCCTGCTGCAGGGCCAGCCCACTACGAGCCTGAGCATCCCGTGATGACAATCTCCTGTCCTCCAAGACTTTGGCAAGGATCTTGCGCTCCAGAGCCTGGAGCTCTGCTTTCAAGTCCTCCCTCTGGAAGAAGAGGCCAGCAGCACCATCCTGCTGGGACTGTGACAGGAACCGACTGATCCACACTGGGAATTGTGCTTCCACCTGAAACAGTGTGGACAGAGCTTAGCCCTGGGGCAGGAACCCTCGCCCTTCTCTCTGCCAAACGGGGTGGGGACTCACATCAGCCCGCACTGTCTTCAGCTGCTCCAGCATCCCCTCCACGTGCTTCCCCATCACCTCCTGGTCTGCCTTGAGGCCTGCCAGCTCCCTCCTCAGCGCTGCCACCTCCTGCTCCAGCTTGCCCACCTCCTGCTGGAACGTTCCTCGCAGGCTCTCCTGCACTGAGCTGTGAGGAGAGAAATGCAATACCTCATGCCAACAGCCCCAGCTCCCCTCTGCATACTGAGGGAAGAGGTTCATCCCACATTACCTATGTTTAACCCCATCTCCAGACCAAACTATTTTAACTCCTGTGGCAATGACCTCTTCTACTGCATCCTGCAGGAAAGCATATGCAGCTCACCCCTCAGCTGAGGGGCCACATTCCCCACCAAGATGCAAAATGACAGTGGCAAACATCATTTGCTGCAATTGTCCTTGGAGCCCTACTGCCAGACACAGAATGGGTCAGGTTGGAAGGGACCACAGTGGGTCATCTGGACCAACCTCCCTGCTCAAGCAGGGCCATCCTAGTGAGGGAAATTCCACAACTTCTCAGCGCATTCAAGAACTGCCTGGATGCAGTCCTATGCAACTGGTTCCGATGTGTAGTGACCCACAAAGTAAAGAAGTTCTTCTTCATATTCAGGCAAAACTTCCTGTGCATCAGTTTCTGCCCACTGCTTCTTGTCCTACTGCTTGACACCAGAGAAAAGCCTGGCTCCATCCCCTTGGCACCCTCCCTTCAGATACTGATGTATCCTAATGCACCCCAGGATACCACTGGCCTTCTTGGCCACAAGGGCACACTGCTGGCTCATATCGACACACCCACATATCCATCCCTTCTTCCCCCTCCCCAAAGACACATCTCAATCTCTCCTTTTGTCCCAAGCGAACCAGACCTAGAAACTGCTCCTAAGCCTCACTGTGGGGACTTCCCTTTGCTACCGGCCTGCCCCTAACCAAGCAGTGGCTCTGCCCAACACCCAGCATTACCTCTGCCACTCAGAGTTCAGCTCCAGCAAGCGTGCCTCCATCTCCTGCCAGGAAAAGAGGAAGTGATAAGACCTGTGACACCGGTGGTGGTCCTGCCCAAGTATCACCAAATGCTTATCCCCTTACCTGAGAGGCTTGTGTCATCTTCCCCAGGTGCCCATCCAAATCCCTCTGCACCTGGGCTCGGAAGGCACCCAGCTCACCCTGCAGGATGAGGAACAGTGTGGAATACCAGAGCCTTGCCCTGCAAACCCCCATCTCCCCACGTGCCCCCCGTACTTCTCACCTGGAGGTGGCTAGTCATGTCAGTGTGGAGATGCTCCTTCAGCCTTGCATCCCGGTTGCTCACAAACTCCTCCAGCAGCACCAGGATGTCCCCTGAGAGTGGCTCTCCTCCTGCTGTCACTGCTGCCGCTCCCTGACGCAGCTGCCACCGTGACAGCTCCATCTCCAGTGCCACAAAGCGCTTCTCCAGGGACTGGAAGCGAGCCAGGAGCTGGTGTCCCCCCTGCTGCAACCAAAACAGGGTGTGATGCAACCCCCCAGAGAGGTGCCTTCTCTACAGGGCCCCTGTGAAAGGCACCCCAGACCACCCACTCCCCATAGTCAGTAGCATCTTATTCATCTGCTGCTTCCCAGGAGAAGACAGACCTTCCCCCATCCCTGGGGCAGCCCAAGAGTGAAATGGCCACAAGGTGGGGAAGTTGTTTCCACCACTGTGGAGCCAACATCTGCCCCATTCTCCACCACTCCCCATCTCCTGGAAGCAATCCTTCAGGCATGGACCACACCATTCTGGCTCTCCCTGCAAGGCACCCAATCCCACCTGGGCCACCACCATACCTTTGCTGAAACTTACCTGGTCCAGCATGGTCAAGTCTCCTGCCCCAGGCACATCAGAGGAGGAAAGCTTTCCAGCTCCCCACCATGGGAAGGCAGGCAGGCTGAGTGTTGACAGCCCATATGGATAGAAGTACCAAGCTCCTGGGCATGCAGAGAGATAAGATCGTTAAAGCTACAGGCTGGTAATGGGCCACAGCAGGGAACAGGGTGGACATGCAGAGACTCAGCCATCAGCGTCCCCTGAGATTATCAGGAGGTCCCCAGCACGAGGGAGCAGATGGATGTTACCAAAAGCCATGACGACTGAGCTGGGAGCCACCCCATCCCCCCAGTATGGCAGTAGGATGTTCTGCACCGCCCCAGATTTCAGGGCATCACATCAGGTCAGGCTGGCTCACCGTAGGCAGCAGCAGTGAGGAGAAGGAGGAGCAGCAGGAGAAGCAGAGACCTCTTCAGACGTGGGTAGCGCCTAGAGCATGGAGAAGAAAGAAGCACCTGTAGGACTGCAGCCACTTTCCACCACCTCTGGATGGGTGTCAGAGGGAAAGCAAAGCCCAGCTGGACTTTGGCACAAGACACCCAACCCCACGTGTGCCTCCCTGCTCCAGGGTCCTGCGGGCTTTCCCCACACCTCCCCCATGTGGGTGTCCCACCCCCATGCTCACCTGGAAAAGGGGACACTCTTCAGGCGGGGAGCTGTGCCCGTGAGGCGGTGCCAGGCACCTACCAGCCCTGAGAACAACCACGTCATGAACCAAACTGCCAGCAGAGAAAACAAGCCTCAGGAGAGTTCTAGGAGAGATGTCCCCTCCCTCCCCAAGGATGGCCCCAGAAGGGGATAAAACCCTTCCATCAGATCAGGGAACAGCACACACAACACTCAGGGGGCAGGGGCACTGACAGGCAAGAACACTGCTGCTAGAAATGCCCCTACCAGCCTTCCACTCACCTGGGGAGGTGAACACTTGCCAGAGGAAGGAACCCACCCGAGAGGCTGCAGTCCTCAAACCCGACCCAGAGCTACTTTGGCCTGAGTAAAAATGACCTGGAAAGGAAGAAGCAAGTCACCAATGGAGCCAGCATGCCAGGGCATTGCCCAAGGGAAAGGCTTTGCACTGGGGGTAACATGCAGGGGGACTAGCAGCACCCTGGGTATGGTCAGGTCCTGGGCTGGCCCCCCAGGGGCATCTCCCCTGCATGCCTGCCACTACACAGAGACTGGGGTGTGCCTACCCGCATAGTCATCTTCCGAGGAATACCCAGATGAAGAGGCATAGGTGTCATAGGTCTTGCTCTCCAGCAGCCCATTGATCTTACTGGACTCTGAGTCCCCCGTGATTCTTCTCCTCCTGGTGGAGAGCTCCCCACCTGCTCCCAAAGCAGAGCCCCGCTGAGAGATCACCCGCCACCACCTCCACAGCAGGCCAACCCAGTGGGTGACCCTGCGGGGGTACCCAGACACGTGCCAGTGTCACAGCAGGGCGGGACGGCTCACCCCAGTATGTGCCACTGTCCAGGTCATCATCCAGCACGGAGCTGCCCAGGGCGGCGAGGCCCCGGCTGCCCCCCAGGTAGGACTCGCTCATCACGGACTCGCTGTAGTAGGAGGTCTGGGTGCTGGGGGCCGGCGAGAGGCGCTTCGTGCTGCCCGATTTCCTGCGGACCGTCCTGCCACGGGCGAGAGCGGGCTCATGGGGCACGCGTGGGCACGGGGCGGGGAACGGGGGATCCGCCGCCATGCCCCGGCCCGCACCCCCTCCCTGTGCCGGCGGGCAGGCGGCTCG
>VXBX01002369.1:1531995-1564724 GCA_013400415.1 Scytalopus superciliaris | reverse complement strand
CCCCCGCCCCGCACCGGCACCGCCCCCGGGCCCTGCGCACCGCCTCCGCCTCCCCTGCCCACCACCACTCTTCTGTTATTATTATCGTTATTATTATCGCTATTGGCGTTTTATTTTTGTTTTGTTTCATTTTCATGGTTTTTGGGCGCCCGATGGGGAGCGCCCATCCCCGTCCCCGTGGTGGGCGCCCGCCCCGACCTGGGGGTCGCCCAGCTCCGCAGCGCTGGGGTTCGTCCCCGCCGTGCCCACCATAGACAGCGGGCAGCCCACCTGCCAGCCCAGCGTGTAGGCGGTGCCAGCCCCAAAAGGGGCCGCACCCCAGCCCCGTGTGGGTTTTTGCTGGGGCGGCTGGTTTTCTGTTCCCAGCGGGGTGGGAAATGCCCCACGCCCCATACACCAGCCATCACGAGGGCACGGCAGAACCTGTCCCTGAGCCATGGGCAGCCCCGCTCGACTCCCCACCGCCCGGACCGGGCAGGCGTGTTCTGCTGTGCCCCAGACACCCGCCTGCCATCGCTCTCCCCCACGGGTGGCTCAGCCGGCTCGGCAGGGGGTTCTGAGCCAAACCCGGCTGCTCCCATGGGACCTTGAACCTCAGCAGCACAGCTGGAACCTTGTGCAAGCTCATCAGGCTGAAAAATCAGCAGCCCTTCCACGCCCAGTGTGTCAAATCTGATGGCACCTCGGAAAAAGGTTTGCTGGGGGGTGTCTGTGAGTGGGTGGAACCAGCCACGTGTGTCCAGGTCCATGGGCCGTGGTGCAGGAATGCCCCCCCGGCTTTGTATATGGAGCAAAAAGGTATTTATAGCAAGAGTTAAAAAATATGAAGCTGGCAGAAGGGGAAGAACCTGTTGCAAAACAGCCACAAAACCTTTTCCTCCCCGTGCTGGGGTTTGGGGCACAAGGCAGGGCAGCAGCAGGAGGATGTGCTGCCAGCACTGAGGGGGCACACTGCAACAAACCCTGATTCAGTGGCCCCGGCTCCGTTGTGTAACGCAGACAGATCCTCTTTGTCTCTTTTCTTTTTTTTTCTTCCTTTTGAACCCATTTTCTGTTCTGGCCTAAATCTCTGCTTGGCTTTTCCAGGGCAGCTCCATCTCTCACTGTGCCAGCCGCCTTTTTTCATCGTTTCCTGTGGCTTCTCATCCCTTTGTGGGTGCCTGGCTGGGACAGAGGACATCTCCCATTGCTGGTGGCACCTTTATCTCTGGCCACACCAATGCCAGCCCATGCCAGCCCTGGGGACACTGGCAGTGGCTGTGGCAATGGCACCTACCCCAGCTGACGTAGCCCTGCGTGGATTAACCCCCAGCAGGCTCAGGGGATAAGCTGGGTGCTGAGCTACTGGGCACCAAATAGGGTACATGGCCCCAGGTCAATCTGTCCCCATCTCAGGGGCCACTTTTTTGGGTGGGAGGGAAGTTGGCAGTAGTTCCTGGGAAATCTGAGGCGGTGTTGCAAGGGGAGTGAGGCTTGTCCCCCTTGCTGCACCCCTGGTGCTGCGGAGGAGGTGATGATGCCAGAGCCATGGGCGTTTTCAGGTAGATGTGGGAAGAGCAGTGCAAGGATAAGTAGTGAATGGCTGGGAGCTCGTGCCTCATTTTCCCCACACCAGCAGTGGAGAGTCTCAGCTCCATTTTTGGGGGTCACCAGGGCATCACTCTGTTGGGGATGGGGGTGGGGCAGAAGGAGCTTGCCAACTGCTCCGGTTTGGCAGCTCTTGCTGGGAAAAGGCAGGAAAAATCCCCACCTTTTCCTAAAAGGCTTTGGAGGGCTGAAGCAACACGTCCAGGCAGGCGAGGACAGGTCAGGGCTGGGAAAGCAGTCATGGTCGGGGAGATCTCAACTAGGCCAACCTTTTTATTTAAATTCCCTCCTTGTCCCAACTATCCTTACAACCTGCTTTCCTGGTGCATCACACCACCATCTCTGGCAGAGCCAAAAGCCAACACCACACAGAGTCACGGCTGCATGCCAATCCCGTATCCTCCTCAGCAGCACCCCAAAACACCCCAACCCAGCAGGGCACCCAGCCCCCCATCACACCCGTGACCCCACATCATCCACCAGCACCTCATCCGGGCGGGCTGCCCTGGCCAGGCAGTGTCCCACTGCCCCCAGCACCTTCCCCAGGCGGCGGTCCAGCGCCTGCAGGTGGGGCTCGGTCAGGATGGGGGCCAGTGGGTCTGCAGCCAGGGCCTCCCGCAGCAGGTCACTCAGGCGGTAGGGCTGGGTGGCCAGCAGCTGCAGACGCAGGTAGGTAGACTTCTTGATGCTGCCAAAGATGAGGAGGGAGAGGTCTCAACACAGAGAGGTCTCCCCAACAGCAGATCCAGGGCAGGCAGTGGGAGCCCTCTACCTGCAGCATTGCTGGAGCGGGGCCAGGATGGACAGTTCATCACGAGAATGTGTGCCAAAGCTGGAAATGAAGAAGCCCACCAGTAGGTGTCAGGGTGGCATTTTGGCCAGACTGGCAGTCTCTCCCCATCCCTTTGCCATGATTGCTTCCCTCCCTTTCCCAGCTTTACCCGCGGCCATTGTCCAGGTGGAGCAGGAAAGTGTCATTCCCAAATTTCTCAAAGGTCTCGTAGTGGTGCCGGTCCATGTTGCCTGTGGTGGGCCAACAAATTTGCCAATGGGTTGTGAGCTGGGATATGGGAGCAGGGACACAGAGCACCCTCCTGGTGTGAGACCAAAACCCAGAGCCTGGGGAAAAGAGCTGGAGACACCCCTAAAGTGTCTATCTGGTGCCCATGGCCGTGGAGGGGAGGTCCAGGTCTCTTCTCATCACAGCAACCCCATAGAGGGACAACAGTGGCAAATGGAGCAGAAGTAATGGCAAAAGCATGGCTGGGTGGCCAGAAATGAGGAGATGGGAAACTCTCCAAATCAGATGATAGTGACGGGACAGTGCAGGGAGGAAGAAGCATCCAGAGACAGGAGGGGCAGCCAGAGCTCAGGGCATCACCTCTGCCTCTGGCTGTCCAGGGGCTGCACATGGGAGCATGCTGGGAGGCGCTTCCTGTGTCTGGGGTGTTCAGCTGGAATCCTGGAATCTCTTGTCCTTTGGCTTCCGCCCTAATGGCACAGCCCTGTGCTCTCATTTTGGGTAAGAGTGCAGCTCGCTGCAGCCTGAACAACAGTTTGACCAACAAACCTCACAGGGCACAGGGCTGCGGAACAGAGAGCCATTTGGGCCTCTGTCCCCAGGGCCCTCCACAGTCCCCAGCACCAGAACGGAGAGGCTCACCCATAAGGAAATCGAGGATCGTCATGTCAATGAGGTCCAGGAGGCGATGGCCCCTGTCATAGGGCGGTGTCTCTCGCACCTGAGCGCAGTAGTTGGGGTTCAGCTCCCACCTGTTGGCAGAAGGGAGGGAGTGAGGGCCATGAGAGTGGCCATGGAGCAGCCCTCTCCCATGCCATGGCTCTGCTGCTCCACACCCCCCACACCCCCCATGCCCTGGCTCACTCTGCTTTCTTGCTCTTGTGGTAGGAGCGGCGCCAGGGGCTGCGCCAGGAGCGGCGCTTGGCCAGGGTCTTGTCAGGGAGCAGGGCAGCCATGGAGCCCTCCAGCCGGTCCGGCTTGCCGCAGAGGGCGTGCTCGGTGGAGCAGTAGTAGGAGCACTCCCCGTAGAAGCAGACATTACCCACTGGCCGAGGGGACAAAGCAAAGGCTGGTGAAGAACAGGAAGGCAACGGGCCTGTGACCCCCAGGCAGGGTGGTCCGGCAGGCAGCCAGGGGAGGATGCTCCGTGCACTGTGGCCATGCACCACACACAAGGCAATGGCAAGGAAGGCTGCGAGGAGCAAAGCCCCATGGCAGGGGATCCACAGGAGCTGGAGCAGTCTCCAAAGGGATACTTTGCCCCAGGGCAGCAGCAGCCAGGTCCAGCTGAGCTCCGTGTGGGTGGCCACAGAAGAGGATGGACAGCATGAAAGCTCACCTGGGGAGATGAAGAAAGTCTTGGCCAGTTTCTTGTCTGTGGTGACGTCACGAATCTCCTTTGTTATATTGACCAAACGGCCAGAAACTGGGGGGATTCGACGGAAATCCAGGATCCTGGAACACAGAACTTGGAACTATTGCCTATCGACCCCAGCTGGTTTACACAGTGAGTTATTGAAATCACCAAGAGACACAGATATCCCTCACAAAAGGGAGGGAGAGGTGAGATGAGGGAGCACTTTCACTGCTGTTTTGCCAGTATGGGAGGGGATGGTTGGATATAAAGGTTATGCTCACCTGTCCAGGTGGAAGGCTGCAATCTCTGCATTGTGCCGCTCAAAGTCCGAGAAGTAGAAGAAATCACCAGGGGTCTCCTGGTCTCTGGTCTGCCTGAGAGGGTGGGGCAATGATGAATGGGGTCACTCTGAGCATGGGATTGATTCCAAACCACCCCTCACCTTGTGTCCCCTGGTGATACTGGAGACATAGCAAGACCTAGTCTCCTTCAGTTGCTTCCTGATGGGTGGTGTGGTTCCAAAACCCCCATCCAGGGTCCCACGAACTCCCTGCCTCCAATTCAAGGGCTGGAAAGCCTCGTGGACTGGAGGCTCCTGGATGGTCCTCAGGGACGACCCTTCTTCTTTTCACCACTGGAGGTCACTACCCCATCACAAGCTGCACCCAGCCTGTCGCAAGCACCACAAGAGAAGGGGAGGGGAAGGGGACCAATCTGCTCGCCTCAAATTTGGGATGGAGGTGCTGAAGCGAACCAGCGCACAAAGCATATCTCCATTTCTCCCTCCGTGGTCCCCTCTGGCCGCTCCTTGCTACCTAACAGGACCATGTGGGTGGGGTATGGGGTTGTCCCAGGCTTTACTCACTTCATGGGCTTGAAGAGGGCCTGCCCGTAATTCGGGAATGTCATGATGAGCTTGAGCTGGGTCCCGCCAGACTTCTGGACTGAAAGGAGGCACACAGGGATGAGGGAGGCAGGCAGCGGCAGCGGGGCAGGGGCGTGGACGGGGCTGCGGGCAGGGAGGTGGTACCCGAGCTGACGATGCTCTGCGTGGCAAGGTCCCGGAGCAGTGTGGGCAGCAGGGGGTCCCGGCGGGGGTACAGCTCGTATCGGTTGATGCCGACATGGAATTTGAGCCAGGTGGGGTAGGTGTCATAGGCTGTCTTCCCTGTCGGGAGGAGCGTCTCGGCTTTACTGCTGCTGACCCTGCAGCCCGACAGCCACCACCACCCCAACAATAACAATAACAGCTTTTAGTGGAATGGAATGAGTCCCCAGTCCCCAGGCCCTTCCCAGGAGCCAGTGCACGAAGGGGGAGCTGCAGGGAAGGCCCAGTGCAAGCCCTGGGTGTGTTCCAGATTTCATGGTGGTGAAACCCCCTGCACCATATGCCCTTCTTGGGGCTCTTGGCACCCGGGCAGATCCCACCCATGTTTTTTGGCTAGGAAGACCCACCAGCACAGCTGGATGGGATGCAGTGTCTTCCCTCCATCCCCCATGGAAAATCCCTGAGCTGATCCTGCTTCTCTTATCCATGCCTTTATTTTCATGCTGGAGCAGCTCATCTCATTGTTTTTCCCCAGGGGATTAGCTCCCAGGAATACAACTGGCTACAACCCTCCATGTGCTCACTGGGCACACACATAGAACAAGGCTGGAGGCGCTCAGGCTTCCCAGCCACCTGCAGCACTGACCTGAACTTCTGCCCTCAACAACCTATTCCCCTTGGATGGGTTTATCACACACTCTTGGTTTGCCCAGGGGGCTAGGTTTGGGTTAGCACTATCCCTGTGTCTATGCATCCTTCAAATTAGCAATTAGCTGGCATTCAAGGATGCTCGTGTGGGTATCTGCCCCACCTGTGTGCTAGCACACACTGGCACTGCAATGGGACAGTCAGCCCAGGGCATCAATAACCCACATCCATGTCTCTCTCTAGGAGAACACAGACCATGCCTCAATTTCATCAAACCAGACCCAAGCTTATTCCGTAAGTGAGGTGGTTCTCAGAGACAAGACAAATGCCCATTTGTGAAAAAACTCTTAAACCAGCTTTTATTCTCTCCCAGTTTTAGCAGCCACCACTTTTGGAATGTGTGCTTTCCATAAGGAAACTGTTACATGTTACAATGCTAAAGCTTTTAATATCCTCCGTCTAATTAGAGGTTAGTAGTCCAGTGATAAAAATAGGCAGCCGGCAGCAGTGAGCTCACCATACGGCCAAGCCTAAAGAGGTCAGGAGATATCCTGTGAAATGCAGGATGGGAATGGTCTCATGGTTAGAGATAACCTACATCGCAGGCTTTGCATCTTCAACATATCAGGAGAGGGGAATAAAACTGGTTAGAAAACTGGAGTGGGGACTTCCTCATATGCAGAGTGAGGGACCAAAGGCTGTCTGCGCTGGCGAAGGGGACAAGGAGATCACCTAATAAATACCCTATGTAATACAATGAATAATTCAAGAATCTCCTTTGGCTTTGCCATGTGCTACAGGCTTATGGGTAGCAGCCAAAAAATTCAGAGTTAAGAGAGGATTTGAGGTGTGAGAAGAGCATGCTCTGCAATGGGGGCCCCTCCAGAGTAGGATGCTGCTCTATGTAGGGAAACTACATGTTTAGTACCCACTGCTTGTCCCCTCAAACCCATATATCCCCCAAAGCAAGTGAGGGTTGAGCTTGCTCCTCACCATTCGTCACTCTTGCTGCTGCGCAGGCTGAACTTCTCCATGGGGTTGACGACAAACAGCTTGTCTTTCTCTGTCACCTCTGGGATTGGGATGTTGTAAAGAGGATGCTCGAAGAGTGCTGCCAGCTTTGATCCCTTGGTCCATCCTGTGTTGTCTTCTTCTTGCTGATGCTGGACCTGCAGCTCTCCAGTCCTTGTGTGCAGCCCTGCTCCCCATAGCTGGGAGGTTTTCTCCAAGGAGCTGTTGCTGCCACTGAAATCCTGAAGGATTCGCAGGGTCAGCTTTTTGAGGCCGGGCAGCATGTGGCCGCTTGACGGGACACCTGCTTTTGGTGCTTTCGTATCACAGCCACAGGGACTGCGGGCTGCAGGGAGAGTGAAATCCATCACCAGGTGCACCAGCAAGGCCAAAAGCAGAAGAAAGAGAAGGCTGATTTTAAATTTCCTTTGGAAAAGCGTTTGCAGTCGGCACCGCATCCTTCCTTGCCCAAAACACTCAGCAAGGGGTGGGCACCCACCCAGGGTTAAGCGAATTGGTGTGGATGCAGCCTCTGCAAAAATAAGAGAGAGGTGTCCTGGATTTAGAGCATTGCAGCAAAAGAGCAACTGGTGCAAGGGCAGTCACAGGAAAGATCTGCCACTGCGGCACCCCCCAGTGTGACACCACCAGGATGGGACAGGAGGTTGTGGCAGGGTTTATCAATGCTGATAAGGGGCGAGATGGCACTGCCAAGGTTAGCATGAGCAGGGCAAGTTCCAAATCAATAGCTGCAAAGCTGGCTCAGGGACAGCACTGGCTGCAGCTGACCCCCTCACTGTCCTGTCTCTCTGTGCTGTCAGCTGCACAGGGCTGCAGAACATTTCCTTCAATAGAGGGCATTAAAGAGGTTCTGCCCCACTGCAAAGCACTGTGTAACTGCATTTTCCATGTTCATCATAGCTGCACACTCAAAATCCAGGAGAATCTTTGTCCTGCTCAACCGAAGCAACTTTATTGCCCTCCTCCAACCATTCAAACTCAGTTGTACTAAATGTCCCTATCAAAACCCACTTAAATGGCATAAAATGGAATGTAAGCATCAGCATTGCTGGGAAGGGAAATGCTGGGCTGGCAGTGTAAGGAAGGGCTACCAAGAAGGGTAGGTTCATGGGTAGGGATGCTCCCAGGGCCTCTGAAGCAGGTAGGCAGGAATGGGGATGTTACCTTGGATATCAGCTGGGGAGCACTGGCAGCTTGTGTAAGGGACTTTACAAGTCCCTTTTCCAGTGACACGCAGGTACACAGAACTGGGCTGTGTGCACACAAATGGTTCATGACTTGTTAAGGGACAGAGAAGCACACCTGCAACAAGCCTGGAAGGTTGTGTACAGAATCTGGCATGATGTTTCTCCTTTCTTCAGTCTCCCAAAGCATGCAAAAGACGTGTGAAATCCCATCACGTGGTCCCTTCCTCGCTGCGTGTCGCACCAGGAGCCAGCTTGGAAATCCTCCCTCCAGGCCAGGGAGGGTACGATGGTCAGTGGGCAGGAAGGGATATTCTGGAGGCCCCCTCCTCTGCTGCCATCCCTGCACTACACTCTCCATCCCGGCCTGTGCCATCGGTGTCAGGCCTGGTCCCCTCCCCGGCGGTGCGCTGGGAACGCGGTGTTCCCGGTGTTCTTGGCTCGCGTGTCCCACGGCGCGACAGTTGCCTGGAAACCGCCTCCGGCTGACACCATCAGCCGCCCCAGATTCAGCCAGCACCGTGTTCCCTTCCCCGTGCCTGGTGCTGACAACATAGGGAAGGAGAGCCGGGGCAAGCAAGGAGGAGGAGGAGGAGAGCTTTCCAGCCCGGCTGGCGAGCTCGAAGCCCCACAGAAGGAGCTGGGTGGAGGGGAGCAGATGGCTTCCCTGGGGAAGGGAACACAGCGTCTTGCTCCAGGGAGTTTGCTGGATCCATTCCGGATGCACGATTTTGAAAGAAGGCACCTAGGAGGGGTGGTAGCTGGAACATGGGATCATTAGGTCATTCCTTAGGGGAAAAAAACCCCAAACAACAACAAATCCCCCCCTCCCCCCCCCAAACCCATGTACTAACGTGTCACATCAAAGAATCTGGGCTCGGCTCCCAGAGCAGGGTCAGAAATTTCTTTTTTTCAGAGCCAGCCCTGGGAGACTGAGGAGAGAAGACAAGTCCCCTCCTTCCAGTGCCCCAAAACAGCTCCAAAGTGGGCTGGAGGGGATAGAGACCCCCTTGCCATGTCCTTGAGTCAGACAGGCACCCTATGGGCTGAAGCCACGCTACTGACTGTGACTCCCGTTCCCGATATAGGGAAGCTTGCAATCCTGCCTCCTCATCCTGATTTAGCATCCCATTGCAAGCGGAAGAAAGGGGCTCAGGTGGGGCACTTGCCACCCTTAGCACTTCAATGCTGGCATTAAATATTAACCAAAAGATTTTTCAGCGAGTCAGACACGAGCCTGCAGCAACAGGGAAGAGCTGGAGACATTCAAAGCCTGTCCCAATCGCCTGACAGCACGTCAATGTACCTTGTTGCCATGACATCATCACAGAGAAGCGGTAGAGTTTGCACTTCTTTCTTCTCATCTCCCCCCTCTGGCTCTTCCTCCATCTTCCCAGCAGGTTCAAGTCACCCTTGGAGCAGAGGAGGAGCCCTACATCCGAGCACATTTTCACGGCAGGCTCCAAGTCAGGAGTGCCCAGCAGCTGATAATGATGTTACCCATCTCCCCTCAGCAGGGAGGGATGAAGTCATGAAGCACAGCCCCCTGAGCTGCTATCACAGCTTTACGGGATGGGGAGACGGAAAGAGTCATTTGGCTGGCACCCATGCATCACACTGCGGTTTTCATCTCATTTTCTACATCTGACTCAGTCTGGTGCTTTGATGGGTAAATGGCAGCAATATGCAGGGGGGCAAGAAATGAGAGGGAAATAAAATAACGGGCCAACTGTTGCCAACTTTCCCAGCTTTCTGCTGAAAATTCATAAGGTAAAATCCTCCAGCAACAAATTGAAGTTTTATAGTCAAAAGCAGAAAGGCCCTAGAGGCTCCATCACAGAATCGTATTTTGGGTTGGAAAGGACCTTTAAAGGCCAGCTAGTCCAACCCCCCTGCAATGAGCACAGACACCTTCAACTACATCAGGTTGCTCAGAGCCCCATCCACCCTGACCTTGAATGTTTCCAGGGATGCGGCATCCACCACCTCTCTGGACAACCTGTTCCAGTGTATCACCACCCTCATTGTAAAAGACTTCTTCCCCCTATACAATCTAGAAGGAACCTGTTTTAGTTTAAAACCTGTAGTCCTTGTCCTATCACAACAAGCCCTGTCAAAAAGTCCCTCTCCAGCTCTGCTGTAGACACCCTTTAGGTACTGGCAGGTACTATAAAGTCTCTCCAGAGCCTTCTCTTCTCCAGACTGGACAACTCCAACCACTTCAGCCTGTCTTCATAGCTGAGGTGCTACAGCCCTCCTATCACCTTCATGGCCTCTTCTGGTGCCAATCCAGCAAGTCCATCAGCCACAGAGGGGTTCCTTGTGGGAAAACACAGGACAAGGGACCATCTCTTATCCATAAACCTTACTCCTCTGAAAATTACAGGTGTGCCCAAAAATGTGCCACATCCACAGCAAAGGGAGGGTGAAAATCTTTCTTGTAACACACAGGGGCCAAAACAGCATGACTCAACTTGCAGTGGGCAGGACAACTGATCTTACTGAACACTTACCTCAGAGCAGGGACCCTGACACACACACAGCTGACTTTTGGGAGGCTGAGGCTTGTGTTTTCATGTGCAGTGACTGTGACAGGCCTGCAAACCAGCTAACAAGGGTTGGCCTCTTCATGGTAACTCCCTGTGGGAAGGCTGTTACCCTCGGAAACAAAAATAGCCTGCCACTCTCCTGTGAGCCACCTTGCAGGAGTGGCAGTGTGGGAGCTGCCTTGCTGCACATTCACACCCAGCTCACCTCAATCTGTTTGCACACTCAAGCTTCGAGGAGGCTGGGGAGCAAACACCATTCCCTTGCTGCTGAAGCGGGTCATAGAGACATTAGCTTTGGTCAGCTGGTGGCCAAGGAGATAACAAACAGAGAGTGAGGCCAAGAGGTTGTGTGCTGAGGTAAGCAGCTCCCCGTGGTCATCCACAGGTCACCATGACCCCACAGAGATGCCCGTGACCAACATGTCTGTGAATATCCACACAGCAGTTAATTATTCATTAGTGTGAAAGAGGCATGATTAAAGCGACTGTGGTATGGCTCCAGCGCTGGGCATCCCGAAGACACTGGATTTACCTTTTCCTCTGAATCGAGAGGAGATACAATGTTATGGAAGAGGGAATAATCTTTCCACCTGCCAGCTGAAGAAAGTGCCAGTCAACAGCATTATCTTCATGTAAAGGCAGCCAGCTGGAGGGAGACAGAGCAGCCACACCATGAGACAGCTCAAAGGATTTGGACTCTTCTGCCCAGCACAGCAACCCTGATCACAGAGCAAGTATCATGGTACTAACTACCTTATAATAGCAGTTTTGGGTCCCTCCCACCTCCCAAAGCCTTCTCTCCTGATCAGTGAGGAATTATGTGAGAGGACATCAGGCCCAGTCAAGCACACATGGTCCAAATTTGAAATAATTTCCAGTTGTTTTCAAATTACTCCATTTGTGGTTTATAGAAGAGCTCTTGACATGATGAAATGGAAGGACATCTCTAGCATAACACTGAGGTCCAGAAAATGAACAAAAGGAATTGTAAAAAGACATTCCACCAGCCTGATCCACCGCAGGCACTAAGGCAGAAAGATCATTCAGTCTTGAACTATGCACTCCAGAGGAGCCAGCTGGCAACACTGAGAGGAAATCTGAAAATCATGGAAGTCACAAATATGGAACTTTGAAGATCAGAGCCAAGGCACACTAGCTGATCAGCAGACACAGGTATGCTCCCTTGCTGCTGCTGCTCAGGCAGCTGTGTAGACTGAGGGATTTGGCCAGCAGCACTGTGAGCCTGGCAACCCTCCTCACCATAGTGGCTTGCACTGGTAAAAGGAATTGAACAGGGAAGATGGGAGTCACACAGGAAACTTTCAGGATGGAGATCTGTCACTGTCCTCTGCCTGTGCTATACCATTGCATACTTATTTCCATGTTTCTTGTACTACTTTTCCTACACAAACACACACACAAAAACGTTTTAGTAAATTTTTATTGTAAAAACACAGTTCCCCAGATTTATATAAATAAGCCATACACGTAACACACAGTTACGTTCATTCCATCCTCTGACACCAACAGCTTTAAAAAATGAAACAGGCTAAAAGAACGCAAGTCCAAAAAGACGTTAGGTTTCTGATGACCAAGTTATACTTCACATGGAGCCTCCTTCCTCTGCCAGCCCCAAACAAGATGCTGAAAGTACACAGCACTTGCAACACCCCCAGGAACTGACAGGGAGGTATCTGAGCCTTAAAAAGAGCTCTCACCCACTCCCCAGGCATCGTCAGCCGCCTGTGTTTTCATGCTGTCTCAGTGTGCTGTGGGTGAGAAAGGAGGGGGCAGTTTGCATAGCAACCTCCTACACCCAAGCAGCTCAGCTGTTGTACCCTCCCAAAAGCAGCAGGGAAGGGCAAGCCAGGACTGGTTCCCTATGGCTCACACTTCCACAGGCAGCCTGAAGGGAGACCCTTGATGCTGCCAGGTCTGCATCAATGTATTAGATTTGAGGAAGAATGTATGAGCAGCATTCAGAGAGACGAAAGACAGGGGCTGGTCAGAGCTATGCTGCATGGTAGTGGGGAAAGCAGAAGAGAGAGGACAAGACATGGAACAAGTGGGAGTTATAAAACTATAGGGATAGATAGCACCTTTTCTCTTTTGCTTACTGCTAGTAAGCTCTTTTGCTTACTGCTAGTGCTGCTGTGCAGCTCTGCAGCATGTCATGAGATTAACTATTCTCAACCTCCCTACTGCTTCGGCTCAAACACCAAGGAAAGAGCCACAGACAGATGAGAAATCCCACGAGCTGGAACAGGACAGCTTAGCAAGTTTATACACACACACACGCATCAACTATGTATCCCACGGAACTGTTACGTCAGTATGAAAAAGAGAAATCTTGACATTTAGCTATTAAAAATAAAGGCCCACCTCCAGATTGTACAAAACCTGTCAAGAGAAGGAAGAAATCTCTTGCATTCAGCAAGTCTGGGGCACAGACGGGGTCAGGAGCACTTCCAGACGCACACGGCCAGGCTGCCACCAAAGAACATGTACAGCAGATTCTTCACCTCGTGAGTGATCTCAAAGCCAAAACCTTCCCCAATCACCACATGCCAGGAGGACCCAAATTTCTTGTCCATCATCTCTTTGATCATCTTGGCAGCGCTCTGGAGAACATTAAGGAAGAGAGCATAGGGTGAGATAAAGCAACCAATGATGTTTTATGCAAACCTCCTCCTGGTCTTATCCCTTAACAGACTACTCAAACCATGGGCAACCAGTATAGCAGCTGCACTGCAGGAACTGGGAGCTGCCCAGAGGTACACCCAAGGGTAAAACAGGTCTCAGCAGCCTCCAACACAGCAGCCAGGAGCAATTAAAGAACTGTATCTAGCAATCCCTTCTGTCATTCATCCAGTCTGAAGCAAGAGTTCCCCTTTAGATGCTGCTGAAGTTACGGTGGCTGTGGTGAGCACGAGAAGAGATTCAGGTCACTAAGCTGCAGATATTTTTACAGGAGTGCATTTTTTTTCCTCTAGCTAATTACCAACTCTGGAACGAGGCTGATTTTTAAAAGGTTTGCTTCTCCCAGATCACATTCTGCTTGATCCGAAAGAGGAGAGAGGAAGATTTTGTAGTGGTATGTGGTGCCCTGCCCATGCAGCAAGGTGTATTTTCCCTTTACTGTTGGTCCTAAAGCCAAGAGGAAATACTTAACAGGCTTTCTTGTACTCATCCCCAAAACAGGAATCTTCACACAGTTCTGAATTAAGCTCTCCTGACACAGGGTATGTTATGAACAGAGTGGAAGCATGTCATGGGAAGGGAGAATCAAGGAAGGGGGTAAGGTTTGGGAGACAGCATCACTACTAATCTCTGTTTCCTTCAGGAAAGCAAAGTGCTATTATGGATCTTGCAAACAAAGGGAACCGAATCTGAGATCTAGCCAAGCTCTTTGCCTCCTTCTACCCTTACTCAGTAGAGAAAGAGAGTAATAGGATGTCAGGACCTGACTCCACTCTGCCCTGTACCCTTAGTCTTGCTCCTGCAGGTCTCCTGAGCTGCAGCAATGGCAGGCTGGCCACGCTGGGATCTGGGCAGTACCTCATTGTTGGTGGCATATTTCTCACACGCCGTGACACACAGCTCCATGGCCTCAATGCGCATCTCCTCCGGCATGTCCGAGTGCTGGAAAGGGCAAGCAAGTCAGAGGAACTAAGCACCAAAATAAGAGATGGACACAAGACAACAGTAAGCAGCCCTGACTTTTGCACTGCCTGTGGCAGGGGCCTAGACATTAAATATGAAAACGGCTTATTGCATTAGAATTGATCCATTCATTCCTTGCTGCAGCCAACACGAAATTCTTGCCTACCTACATGAACACCAGCACTGAGTAAGCACAGCTTAAAGGAGAAGATCAAGACATTTGTCAGTTCTTCTGCTATATGATAAAAAGAAAGCATGTTAATACTGCTCTGACCACTACAAGCATAACAAAGAAATCTAAATTACACAGCCTGTTCTGCTGCTGCTATCTGGCTGGCTAGCAAGATCTTTTGCTCCAGCTTCTTCAGGACAAAAAAAAAAACTGCATGCAGAACAGAGGAAAGGGTTCCAGAGTGCTCAATCTATTAGAAGGATCCCTTTGTTCCAGACTTCCTCTGGCTGACATGGGGAACACTGGTGTTAATAGATTTCTCTGACAGAGGCCAAGGACAGGGAGAGAGCAGCAGTGACAACCAGGATCCCTCCACAGGACCACCAGTATACACATTCTCACAGCAGCTACGCAGTGGGAGAAGGCTGTCAAGAGTGAAGGCAGCGTTTCATATCTGTGACAGTGGTAAATGGATAATCCATCCATCCCCCTTCTTACCCTAATCAGTGGAAAACTGTGAAGCCTTTTATAATCAGCCTCATCCTTTTTCTCCTCTTCAGTTTCTTCCATGGTCCTTCCACAGGGACCCCGGGAAGGGGTAGAGGGGCTGCCTGTAGCTCAGCAAAGTGCTATGGCACTAGGTGAGAGGAACTCAGCTCTGTGAACACAAGCAGCTTCGGCAGAAGGAGTTGCTTCTTGGCCCAGAAGACACTGCTTCACCAGCAACAAACACAGGGAAGAGACGGAAAGCTTTAAATTTAAACAAAAAGCAAATAAAACTATTACAAGAACATCACGCTAACTCACTCAGCTGCCATTTTCTCAACACCCCACGCACTGAGAGTGTTATCTCACAGACCATTAATGGAAACAAATTTTTAAAAACGTATCCTTTTCCGTAAGTGAGGCTTCAAGAGCACAGCACTTCCCAGAAGCACCGACGGAGCTTGAGGCTACAGCTTTCCACAGAGCAGAGAACAGTACATCAGCCACTACAACCCCTCATTAGTTCCAGAAGGGCTTTCCCAGGGCACTGTCATCTGCAAGAGCTTCAAACTGCACGCGACAAGCGAAGGGCAGGAGTGTCTCAGACACAGGATCCGTGTACGTGTCTGCACGGACACATCTAACAGGAACATCTTGGTCTCATTTGTGCACTTGCTGCTCAGATCCCCGGGCATTTGGGAGCTGGGGAGGGCCATATGGGAAAACTCCGGACCGTGCCTCGGGGCCTGACCACCAGCCTGGCTCTGCCTGGGTAACACAGCGGCACAGACAGCACTGACTGACACAGTCAGAGCATTTCACCCCGGCCTTCCCTCCGGCCCTCTCACCCAGAGCAAAGCACCTGCCTCTCCTACCCCGCGGAAGCAGCGCTGAGCCCGCGTTAACGGGAAAGCAAAGCCAACACGGCGTCAGGCGACACACCAAGCATTCAACGCCGAGCACGCAGAGCTGAAGCGCCGAGCCAAACAGGCCGCCAGCTCCCACGGGACCCGCAGGACACAACCCCCGCGCGGCTGGCCCCTGGCGCACGCCGCGGGTCGCACACCCGAAGCAACCCCGCCACGCCGCCCCCAGCCCCGCGGGGGCCGAGCTCGGGCAGCGGGGCCGAGGAAGGGCCGGGGGCTCCGGTGCGGCCTCACCTGCGCGGCCGCCGCCGTTGCTAAGGAAGGGCCGCGCTGCTTCTCATAGCAACGGGCGCGGGAAGTCCCGCCCACCTCGGCGCTCATTGGACGGGGCGCGCAGCCCCGGCTCTTCATTGGCCGCCTGCCCTGCCGGCAGCGCGCGGGGCCTTGGGCCTTGGGGTGGCCGCGGGGCGCCTGAGCCGGCCCCTTCCCCCCCGGCTCCGGGTGTGCGGCGGCTCAAGCCTTACACACCGCCGGGCACGGCGGCTACACCGCCCCATGTCGGGCCGTTCCCATGTCTGTTCACCCTTTCTGTGGAGAGTTTCTTCCTAATGTGCAGACCGAACCTCCCCCGTGTCCTCCCGCCCTGTCCCTGGTTGCCCGGGGGAAGAGCCCGATGTGCGATGCCCTTGGGGCGGGTGCGGACAGTGCTGAGGCCGCCTGACCCTCCTCCTCATCTGAAATTAGTACCGGTGGAGAACAGCAAGCTGCAGGGTAATGCCAAGGGGAAAGTCCCCTGGGTGTGGTGCCTGTGCTTCCCGCAGTGCCCCCCTTGCCCTGCAGCGTGGCTCGGGGGTCGGACCTGCCGAGGGGCCGTCCTGGCTGGTGTGTGTTTGAAACGCCCTCCCTGCTGGCTGGCTGCTGAAAGCAGAGTTGCTCTTTGGCAGCCTGAGACGGGAAGGAGCGGGGGAGGAACAAGCTGGGCACTCTCCTGCCCTTGGCAGCTCGAGTCCTGTTCTCTCGCTGCAGCACCGAGCTGTGCTCTCTGATCATGGGGAGGACACCTTGTTGTCTCTTTTGTGAAGCAGAGAATCCAACCTCCTGCTTGTCCTTTGCCTGACAGAGCAGTGCTGGGGGCGGCAGAGCTGCCTCTGGGCTTGGAAAGACAACGCTGCAGTGATCATTCATCTTTCCCTTTGCCATCGCTTCTGGTCGTGACAGAAACGAAGCACTGCCTCCTGTTGTGCCCATCTTTCTCCTACCACTCCTGCCCCCCGGGCAGATTCCTTCTCCTTCTCCCTTTCGGCAAGCATTGGCCTCTTGTAACGAGGCAGGCACAGAGCTAAAATTGTCAAGAGACAGATAAAAGCTGGGAGATGATAATTTTTTTCTTTTCAGACGAGATAATTAGGAATAGAATCTCTGCGAGGAAGTAGATCTTTCCATCATCATTACTTTATCTCCAGGCAGCTACTCTAATCTCTCCAGGGACGCGGCGCTTTCAAACGTTGTATTCTTGCTGTGGTTTTTTTTTAATGCTTTAATCCCTGTGTAGTTCACCCACTTTTACTACTAAGCAGCGAGTCAGTGCGAGCTGCTGTGTTTGTGTGCCTGTGCAGTTCTGGGTTCAATTCAATGTGCTTTGGTTCTGATCAGTGTGACCCCAGGGAGTGTTTCCATCTGGGAACGCTGTGACGGGTTGTGAGAATTATTGATCAGCAGCTCCTAGGGGAGAAGCTATAGGAAAATGGCAAACCCCAAAACTGCAGGGGGCTCAAAGATAGGAACAGCGTGGGGTTTGTGATTGTGGTGGGTCATACAATTGGGGTGCAAGGTAGAGATGCCTCCTGAGGAAGGAGAGCAGCCTGCAGGCCTGTCTCCATCTACTGTGGCTTAGCAAAATGTGAGCAGTGGGTTTCTGGACACTCAAGGCAGGGTTTCCAGAGGCTGCCTCTGTACAACACTGCAAGCCAGTCAGAGCCTTGTTGGGCCAATGCAGGTAACAGGTACTGATCCTTTTGCTGCTGGCACTAAAGGCAGAGACACATCTGGCTGCACATCACCTGCTGTTTGTTTCCATACCAAGCGACCAGGTGTAAATGAAAGCAAGTCCAGAGCTGAAATCATCGCTCTGCTCTGGCTGCTCCTTCCTTATTTGCCACTAATCACAGATGGAAATTCTTTCAGCCTTTTGCACTTCGCGGTGGCTGCTGAAAGCATTAAACATTAAAACAAAGTGCCGTTTGCCTTCTAACAGGAGGGTGCATTGTACTCCTTAGCTGAACACAGAGATGTAAGCACCAACTGCAAAATATACATATATATAATATGTATACTGCCTCATGCTTTCTTTTAGCCATTTTCATTGACCAGACAGCAGGCTGACTCTTCATCAGGCAGAGGACACTTCTTTTTTTCTTTCTTTTCTTTCTCTTTTTTATCTTCTTTCTTTTCTTACCTTCTTCAGGCCATGTTTTGGAATATCCGCATGGGCCCCATGGGCACTGGCCCTGCTGTGCCCCATCTCCTCTCTGTGATAAAGCAGGGGGCTGGAGCTTGCTGCCCAGCCTGTCAGACACAGCCCAGGGATGGGGCACTGCCTTGGGTAGTATCAGAGGGCCCAGGCTGGGCACTTGGGACATACCGAGGTCTGCCCTGCAGCAATCCCGGGGTGGTATGGATGTCACTCTCTGGAGGCAGGAGGAGCAGTCAGGAGGCCCTGTGGAGATGCTGAAGCCACATTTCACTGGGATCAGAGCCCCATCATGTTGCATTGAGCTGAGGGACGCAGAGATGGGGATGCTGGTGCACAGGAATCGGAGGCAGACAAAAGCAGCTCAGCCCTCTGCTCTGTAGGAGGACAGGGGCTGCTTTATGGCAGCTGGATCCCTTGGTCTGCTGGGAAATGCCATGCCACGTATGTGATCCTGCAGCTACTACCTCTAGTAACAACAGCTACTGCTAGTAAGGTCTGTTGCCTCAGCACTAGCAGCTGTGTGGGGGCTGTTTCTGTGCCAGATGCTCTGGAATCATGGTGCATTCCCTGTGCAAGTGCTGCACGAGTCTTAATGAGCCTTCCTGGCTCTGGGAGGGAGCAGAGGAGGCTCCCAGCAGGACAGGGAGGCATGAGGATGCAATTAAGGCAGCTCCCCATTGCTAGGGCAGAGCAGGTAATGGGAACTTTGGAAGTCACCTCCAGGAAACAAGCATGGGCTGGCTTGACCTCGTTTGAGGGACCAGGAGGTTCACATACTGCAGAGAGCCGTGACATGTGAACCTGAAGCTGAGGCTGCAGGTGTTGGGGAGCACAAGAGCTCTGCAAAACCCATTCCAAGGTGAGGAGGTTGCAGGACTGCCCATATCCCTGGGAAGGCAGAGCCTGCATGGCCAGTGGTGCCCTCTGGTAATACAGGCGGGTGCTGGAGGGGTTCAGGAATGTCAGCATTTTATTTTCAAACCTGATAATTAATAGCCATCAGGCCTGAAGGTTTCCCACTGCCATGTTTGACTTGGTCTTCTTTGCTGCAGGAGAAAACCCTTGGGGGTTGTGGAGGGGGTATGTTTGAGACTGGCTAAGCCCTTGGCTTGCAGAAAGCCCTGCAGCTGTGAATCCTGTGGATTAGGAAGGGAAATGGCCATCCCTTTCCATTCCTTGAAGCATGTTAACAGCCCCTGGGCAGGGAGATAGAGGAGGGCATGCATGTGGTGTGGTATCCATTGCACCCACCTGTCTCCCATGCCATCTCCTTTGTGACAGCTCCTGCTGAACTGCCACAGCCCAATGGTGCCTCTGCATTGCCCACCTCTTGGGTCCCCTCCACCTTTTTCTCCCCCCATTCTGGATGTCTGGACACAACACAGAAACCTAGCTGAAACATCTGCCACAACCACAAAACCTTCTCCACACTGCTGTTAAAAATCTCCTTCTTTACCTGGCCCCCCAAGGGTGCCTTCGTTATTCCTCATCTCTTCTGTGTGCGACACGTTGTTTTCCAACCAGCTGCCCTTAGAGAGATGCAGGGCTTCTCCTGAGTGTTCAGGTTAATTTAGAAGCAAGCAATATGTGTAAGTCATTGTAATTACTCCTTCCAGCCATTGATTTGTCATCTCCTCTACCTTTTAAGCCCTGCTGCTGGTTTGCTGCTCTTGCATGGCTCAGCTTATCAAAAAGAAATGGTCTCATCTTGTTCTCCTCCTCCTCAGACGGGTGAGAAGCAGACATTGCTTCCTATAGAGAGCCAGGGCAGGATGGAAATCAAATATTTATTCCTGCTCTTGATTTTGTGTTTCCCGACCAGTTTCTAATCTCTCCATAATGCCTTTGTTTCCTGAAGAGCCTTATGCGGAGGCATTTGCTGGAAGCATTTGAAAGGTCTGGGAAAATTCTCATGTACCCCGTGGTCTGTCCAACTGGCTGAGAAGCTCTGGGGAGAGAGGAGGTCTCCCTGCAGAAGCTGTGCCATCCGGCCTCCCCCTTTCTCCTGTTCCAGTAGTGACAGATCCACACATTCCAGGTACGTGGCTGGAATTGGGATCATGCCAACATCACTTGGCAGGGACAAGGAGGGCAGCATGGAAGACCCTGCTCAAGCATCTCCTGGTGTCCCCTTTTTTTCTGCTTTTCTAAAGAGCACTTACACACACTTTCAGTGTGGGCTGGGTTTCCGGGCTCCGGAGGAGACAGGATTTATGCCAATAGCCTACATCAGTGACCAGGCTGTTTCCATCCCTGTTCATCCTCATGCACTTCTCCTGCCTTGGCCAGCAGCCCCAAGAGCCCTCTCACAGGGCTTCTGCAGTTTTGATAGGAGGGTTCCATGAATCAGTCCTCCCATCTCACCTCCTTCTAAGTTTGTGACCCCAGCAATGTTTTTTGATGTTTCCTCCTCTAATAAGTATTGACCTTCCTAATTATGTTGTTATTTGGGAGCACAAGCAGATGAACCCCCTCCTCTTAGTGATATGGGGGTGAACCTCCAGCTTGGCAAAGCCCTTGAGCCTATGCTCCGGCTGAAGTACATATATCTTCTCCAAAACAAACCCTCAGCTTTGTGAAGTTGTGCTGAAGGTAAGAGCACAGACTTTGTTTTGTGGCATTAAATACCCTCCAGAAGGAGAAGTAGGAGCTGTTTGGGGGGATCCTGGCTAAGGGAGGAGATCCCACCAGCATGCCAGCAATGGCAGGGCCTTGGGGAAGACTGAGTCCTCTAGCTTTGTGCTCTGTTTTCCCCAAATACTGGTGAGGTTGTGCTTTTCCAAGGAGGTGCAGGACCCACTGAGGGGCAAAAGCCCCATTCAGACCTCGTCACAAGGTGCTCTACAACAGGAGCCATGCCTGAACAACATCTTGTGCCTAGCTAGGTCAGAAACTCATTACTAGTACTTAATTAGATTTATACTTGACGTGAGCTCCTTGATACCACAATCTGACCTAGAAGCCATGATTTCCCACTGGCTTGTGCTTCCTGTTGTTGGGATGGGGGTTCCTCCTCTGTGGAGGGGTGCTTCCCCCAGCCCTCCTCCCACACCAGCAGCAGCTCTGCAGTGGGGCAGATGAGAGGTATCCAAACTGTGACACCCCTCACTGCCCCTCTGGGGCAATGATACCAGACCCTTGCAATATTTCTGGAAAGCCAGCGCTGGGCCTCGCCATCTCCCCTCAGGGATGCAACCCTAAGCATCCCAGGGAAGGACACCTTGGGTTGGGCTGCTCAGTGCTCTCTGCCCCTGCAGCGACCTTGCACGCTGTGGGAGGCTCGAACAGAAACCATCACGTTTATTGTTCACGATCAGCTTTACAAAAGAAATGTCCCACCGCGGGTGCGCGTCAGGGGCCCCTTTCACAAACGTGCACGAGAAAAAGCGCGCGAGCAAGCGAGGAAGAGGGGCAGCTCGTCAGGGTGCACGAAGGTCACAGTGTTCCCACTTGGCACAAAGGTTGCACCCCATCCCTGCCACGTCCCCCGCAGGGGGCTGAGCCACCCCAGCACTGGCAGAGACCCTGCGTGGGGGGGATGCTGGGTGGCAGGGCTGTCCCTCCTGCCGGCTTCGCTTCCCTCAGGGGCAGGGGCAGCTGTCACCCAAAGCACAAAGTGGGATTTGGGGTAGGGGGGGAGCACTGGAAGCTGGACACTGCATTGAGCAACCATGGGAGCCCCAAAATAACCCTCCCACCCCACCCCAGACACACACACATGGGCACATACACATACATATCAAAATGTTGGTGACCACGCGGTGTGGAAACAGTATTCTCAGGCACTCCACAGGAAAACATCACCCTGCCCCATCACCCTCCCAATTCCAAGGCCAGTGGCAGCCCTGTTTCTGGCCAGGAGCAGCTAAAGGAGGGGACCAGGGTGGAACCAAGGGCAGCAACCCGATCCTGTAACCAAAAGACTGGGGGATGGATGGTAGGGTTCCTTTGGCTACCACCATCCTCCGTCTCCTTTTTTCTTGCTTTCACTCCCTTCGATGGCAGTGCTGCACTCCTTCCCCCTCGGCCAGCGCTGGGGGACATGCTTTGCCCCTCTTCCCCCATTCCCTTGGTGGGCAACCACCCACCCAGATTGAAGGCAGTGGAGAGAGCTCTCTTCCCTCTGCCTCAAAGGCCTGGCTCCCCTCGGGCAGCCCTGCCCGAACAGGCATCAGAGGCAGGGGGTTGAGTACTGCCCTACCAGCTCTCTGCCATCCTCCCTTGGCTTCCTGGGGCAATGTTTGAAAAACCAGGGCAGCAGAAGAGGGGATGGGACTGGAGGGGAGATCCTGGAATGCGGGCTCATAAAACCAGACAGTGAGATTGATAGAAATAAATAGGGAAAGGGGATGTATTCAGGGAGTGCCTGCACCCTAGCATCCCACTGAGGCTGGACAGCACTTCGGATAGATGGTGTTCTTCTTTCCACTCCCTGTTGGGGTTGACAAGGAAAGGACCCTTGCCGTACCAGGGACACCTGCAGGTACAGCAAGGTCCACCCAAAACAGAAGTGGGGCAAGACGAGACCCAGGAGAAGGCGTGCCAGGAGTGGGGACAAGTCACACCACCGGCACAGGGGCAACAGGGAGGCTTCCAGGGTCCCCTCTCCCTCCTGAGATGCCAGTGCAGGGGCTCAAGCACTGCCACGGCAAGGCTTGCTGGTCTCAGAGGGGAGAAAGGGGCTCCCTGCTTTGGGGCTGCCACTGGGCTCCTTGGCGCTGGGGAGAGTGCTCAGGGCCACTCATGCCTTCCTCCCTTCCTCGCAGGCAGCAAAGCCTGCCTTGTTGGCACCTCCAAAGACCTCCACCGCCTGGTCGTCCCACTGAATCACATTTCCTTGGAGGTGGGAGGTGCAGTTGGCCAAGCCCAGGATCTCCGCAGGTGCCAGCATGTGGTCCCACACGCTGAACTGTGCCAGCTCCCCCACAAAGGCCTGCGTGGCATCAAAGCGGCCCCCCAGCGTGTCCTGGGAAAGAGCAGGAGAGATGGTCGGACAGGGATGAACAGAAGAGGAACATGAATCCAGTGGGCAAACAAGGCAAGGGGAAGAGGGAGAAGTTTGAGGAGAAGCAGAGCTCAGTGCTTGATGGCAAGGAGGGAAGGGGATGGATGTGTGGGGGAGATGCAAGAAGACAAGGCAGGGAGCAAATAGAGGCCAGAGGAATAGGGAGAGGGAAGAGGAGACAATGAGTGCACATGGCCAGCCTGGAGGTCGGATGAGCAGGCAGGAGACCCAACATGCCATGCTGAGTGCTCGTGCCTGTGCCACACCCTGCTTTGGGGTTTTTTTTCCCCAGCCAGCTTCCCGCCAGAGTGATGATAACTGGCAGCTCTTGGTGTCGAGCCGGTACATACCTGCTCCTGGCCCAGGATGATGACGCCCTGGGGCTTGATGGCATGCCAGGAGGCCAGGTTCTCACCAGCACCCCGCTGCTCGCCATCCTGGTATGCCGACCACTTGCCGTCGCGAGTGGTCCATGCCACACAGATGTGGTGCCAGGCCTTATCCCTCAGGCTCAGCGGCAACTGGGCAACCTTCAGGAGAAGAGCAAGAGCCCAGTGCTCAGTGGGACTGCTGGGGGACCCTGGTGCCTCCCCAGCCCCTTGCAGAGCAAGTGGTGTACCCCCATGGTGGTGGCTCTCCAATATCTACAGACATCTTGCTGTGCTGCTTCTCCCTGTCAAAACCCACCCCAAGGAGCCATCCTCCCCACAAGGCTGGGCCCCTTCTCCCAGCTCCCCCACTGGTGCTCCCAGGAGCATCATTTCCCAGGTGGGTTGAAACAGGGAAGATGAAGCCAGGGGCTTCCCTCCTGCCCCTCCTGCGACTGGGCTGACCTTGTCATTGATGAGCAGCTCCAGGGGGTTAGTGCCCCACTCCAACAGCACAATCTCATTGGCTTGGCTTGGGACAGAGTAGGAGAAAGGAGTGCCAAGCCCTGCCAGGGCCTTGGACTTCAGCCACATGCAGATGGTGAAGGCATAGAGCTCTGGCAGGCTCTTCTTCATGCGGGCATACATGTAGTTGTTCTGCACTGGGATGGTAACCTTGAAGGCATCAGGAGGGCTGTAGCTCAGTGGTCCTAAGTGTCAAGGATGGGGAGGAGAGAGAAGGGTCAGCACCTGCAGAGGATGACCTGTTCTGGGGCTCTCCTGGTGATGCACTTTGGGCTCGGGACCCCCTTGCCCCCCATCCCCTCCATCCCTGTCAGGCAGGGCTCACCGTGCTCCAGCTCTGTCACCCGGTTCTGGAGAGAGTTCAGCTCCTTCTCGATATTGTGCTGCTGCTGGCTGCGGTCAGTGCTGGCAGCCTGGCGCTCCTTCTGCAGGGTCAGGATCTTGGAGAGGAGCTGTTCCTCCAGCTGCTCCATCTTGGTGTGGAGGGCATCACGAGCAAGCGCTGGGGCAGTGGGTGCTGAGCCATTGGTGCGGGCTGGCAGCTCCTGCTGCACTCAGTAGCAGCCATGACAGAGGAGAAAGGAGGGAGAGAAGGGAAAATTCAGCGAGGTGTCACTGTAAGAGGTTAAATAAGGACACGCTCAGCCTGCAGCACTACAGGGAGTGCTGAGATGACAGTCCCATATCCACACTGGGGTCTTCTCCAAGAGCCTCCAGCTGACTTTGTACCTCCCCTCTCAGAGCCCCCATTGAGCTCATTACTGCAAAATGAAGCTTGGCTGCTCTTAATGACTTTCTGCTGCTTCAGAGACAGAGCAAGGATGGGATGTTTGGGTCATCCCTTAGCTCTGCTTCTGCAGGCAGCCTCCTCCCCCACGAGGGAACGATGTGGGAAGAAGGACCTTGGAGCTCCCACCCCTGCTGCTCGTGAGGCTGCTTACCTATGGCCAGCACGTTAACATCACTTAATAGGGCTATAATCCTCTTAGCTCAGCTCAGCTGGCGTCTGGGGGTGTGTGCACGTGTGCCGGCTCGGGCAGGTAGCTGTAAGCCAGCCTCTCCCAGGCCTTGGGGATGCCATGGAGAAGTGGGACCAGAGGCCAGGCTGTTGTGTGTGTCTGGTCCTCAAGGCATGACCCACCACCTGGGGACATCAAGCATGTCTTGTCTCATCCAGGTGAGCACTCAGTCCAGAACTCCTCCCATGGTAAATCTAACATGGCACCTGGTGAATATACTCCCAGCTGCTGCTGCATTCTGCAAAGACCCCAGATCCCACTTTCCTGGGAGACACCATGCCAGCTGGAAGAAAACCACACTGGAAGGGAGAAGGCGACCCTTTGCTATGCTCCTGGGGTTCCTCTGTACATAGGAGTCCTCTCTTTTCCCCACATCCTTGGGGCATTATTCTCCCCACCATGGAATGGGAAAGATGGTGATCCTCTTCACTGTGTTTCCAGACCTTTCCTATGGTGTTGGAGCAGCCACGGTGCCCCTTGCCTTGGCTGCTCCAGCACTGAGTGTTGTGCATGGCTGCGTCAGCCCTGGACATTCATGCAGCTTATGCTGGCAGGACATGGGGGGATGCCATCCCCGTTGATCTGAACAGCCTTCCCCTGGTCTCAGAGCTGGCCTGGGGGAGGTCAGCATGCTCATCTGTGGCTATGGCTTCTAGCTTCTTCTTCTTCCCTACATCCTGCTTTTCCAGACTGGACAGGACCTGATAATCATGCACACAAAGCCAAAGGGGGGATGCCTGATCACATCACCCCAAATCTTTGCTATCCATCATGAGCAGCTGAGAGGAGAGGGAGGCTGAAGGAAAGCCAGGTTTGGCTGGGCAGGATGCAGCCTTGGTGGATGGGAACTGCAGGGGGAGGAGAAGCGAGAGCATGGTGTTGGTGCGAGCAAAAATGTACCTGCACTGGGCAGCAACATACTCAGGCTACAAATTAAAGGGAGGCTGTGATGTCCCAGGGTCTGCAAGAAATGCCCGCAGGATCTGTTGGGGCAAGCCCACAGGTTCTATGAGGAAAACAAATCAGGAGAAGCAAATCCCAGCAAGAGAAGAGAGGTTGTGCCGGGGACATCTGTCAGCCCTGACCAAATGCCAGCTCTCACTGCCAGCTCGCTCCAGCAGCACTAAGGATGCTCTTGCAGAGAGCAGAACCTCTCTGGGAAGAGAGAAGTGCCCAGCAAAGGCATCCTACTTTTGGTCTTTGTAAAAAAGGGAGGGATTAGCCAATGGGGAAGGGTATTTTGCTTTTTTTTTTTGGAGGGATCTTGGGAATCTGCTGGTGAGACTGCATAAAAGGCAAGGGAGGGATGGCAGGAGGCAAGGAGAGGTGAGTGCAAAGGTTAATTCTCATCCTCCTGGCAGGGACAGCTCCCACTGGTGGATGCCTGCATTTGTACCCAAGCAGAGCTGGCTGGGTTGGCACAGGTGGGAAGGGGTTGCCTTTGCCTCTATGTACACATCCTATGGGCTCCAAGAACTTCCCTCATCCTTTCAGGCCGCCTGGCCACAGTGGAGGCTGGCACGCTCCTGTCTGCTGCACACTGTGATTGCTCGAGCTGCGGGTTTGGAGCCTACGTCCCTGCTTTCATGCACGGCTCCATCTGTTAATGACAAAAAAAGAAAAGGCTGGGAGCTTTTGTCACTCTCACTAGCCCCCGATAGCCTGTCCTACATTATTCAGTAGTGACTGAGCGCTTTTTTTACCTCCCTCTTCCTCCTGCTTTTCTCTCTGCTGCTATTTTCTTCCCTCTGTAACTTTTCTCCCTGTGGCTTTTTCATGTCCCTGGCTTCTGAGTGTCTCCTCCTGACGCTCCCCTCTGTGCACGTGCACGATATCTCTCCCTTTTGACTCAAATTCTACCCCCTTCCTGAGTTTTCTCCCTTCCAGCTCTTGCTGGTCCCTCCAGCCTGGTGGCCAGTGCACCGACAGCCAGATCTGAATGGTCATTGTTGACCATTGAATGAGCCATTGTTGACCCCATGTTCCTCCTGGAAAGGAATGTAGCCAGTAGCCCCATCTGGCAGAGTTTCGGGGCTATCCCATCAGACACCATCCCCATCCCCACAGCCAGACCATGGCTGGACAGCAGACTGGACTCCCCATTCTACCCCATACAGCTGAGATGATCCCCTTGATGCCAACCTGCGTCCCCTAATCATCCTCCTCATCTCCGAGCTGCCATTCCAGCATCTTTCTCCCAAACCAAATTATATGAAAAATTAATGGTAGATGTGCAGCTGTTATTTACCAGTAACCTTTGGGGAGGGGAGAGGGGGGGCAGGGGGCCACAGCAACCATGTTGGTGTGTGCTCGCTGGGGTTGTAGCCATCAGTTGGCAAATAAATACACTTTGATTTACATAAGGAGATCAGAGCCTCATTTACTAATGCACCAGCAAATCTGGGCCCCACTGCTCCCCCTTGGCCACCAGCACACAAGTGCCCACCTTAGCTGTTTGGGACAGGGCAGGCAGGACCACGGGATGATGTCCCAGCACATTCCAGGGATCATGATGCTTAGCTGGGTGTGTGCACAGCAGCTCCATTCCGTTCCTTGGACCCATGAATCCTTCCAGCCTGCTTAAAACTCCTCTGTGGCTGCCCCCCTGGGATGCTCACTGCTGCGGGATGGCACACCTGCTGCACCAGGGTTTTTTGGACCCTGCCACCTTTTTGGATCCAGGCAGGACCTTGGGGGTCATTAAACTCCAAGAGGGACTGCATGGGGTAGAAGACAAGCAGGGATGCATCAGCCTTTCCCTCTTTTTCACAAGGGAAGAGCTCACTGCTGATCCTGTCCCCCTAAAACCCCACTCAGGGCCTGGGATTGTCAGAATTTGGGGATTTCCATCCCAACTCTGCAGGACATGGAGACAGGAGGGAGGTAGCTAGGTCACTACCATTCCCATTCTCAGAGCCAAGGGTTTCCTGCCAGCAGCCAGGTCACCAGCCACAATGGCACAGCCACACGCTGGCTGAGGAGCAAACAGGCTGTTACAGTTCTGCCAGGTTCCCCATAGAGCTCAGCAGGCTGTCCTCTCTCCTGATCTGCTCTCCTGCAAGGGATGATGGGGAGAAGGGGGGCATCTGCATCTTGGCACAGCCCAGAAAGCCAAGGTGATTCCCTCCCCACTCCGTTTCCATTTTCAGCAATAACTAAAAGCATGGAAAAGGAGCATCTGGGCTCCCTGGTTCAGTGTTCCAAGATGCATCTGAGCGTACAGACATGAGCATGTGCTGTGAGAAGCAGGAGGAANCCCTCCAGCCTGGTGGCCAGTGCACCGACAGCCAGATCTGAATGGTCGTTGTTGACCATTGAATGAGCCATTGTTGACCCCATGTTCCTCCTGGAAAGGAATGTAGCCAGTAGCCCCATCTGGCAGAGTTTCGGGGCTATCCCATCAGACACCATCCCCATCCCCACAGCCAGACCATGGCTGGACAGCAGACTGGACTCCCCATTCTACCCCATACAGCTGAGATGATCCCCTTGATGCCAACCTGCGTCCCCTAATCATCCTCCTCATCTCCGAGCTGCCATTCCAGCATCTTTCTCCCAAACCAAATTATATGAAAAATTAATGGTAGATGTGCAGCTGTTATTTACCAGTAACCTTTGGGGAGGGGAGAGGGGGGGAAGTGCCTTCTCCCCGGCTGTTCGGCAGGCGCCCGGCTCCCCATCTGCTGCTGTGCAGGCAGAAGGGGAGTGGGCAGCGGGTGCGGGGGAGGCTCTTTCGACGCTTTTTGGCCACCAGAACTGGCAAAAAAGAGTGAAAGATGCCAGGTAATATTAATCACGTTAAATGTCAGCGGCTGCCGGGGGCTGGGAAGGGGGAGGCGGGGGCAGNACCCATGAATCCTTCCAGCCTGCTTAAAACTCCTCTGTGGCTGCCCCCCTGGGATGCTCACTGCTGCGGGATGGCACACCTGCTGCACCAGGGTTTTTTGGACCCTGCCACCTTTTTGGATCCAGGCAGGACCTTGGGGGTCATTAAACTCCAAGAGGGACTGCATGGGGTAGAAGACAAGCAGGGATGCATCAGCCTTTCCCTCTTTTTCACAAGGGAAGAGCTCACTGCTGATCCTGTCCCCCTAAAACCCCACTCAGGGCCTGGGATTGTCAGAATTTGGGGATTTCCATCCCAACTCTGCAGGACATGGAGACAGGAGGGAGGTTAGCTAGGTCACTACCATTCCCATTCTCAGAGCCAAGGGTTTCCTGCCAGCAGCCAGGTCACCAGCCACAATGGCACAGCCACACGCTGGCTGAGGAGCAAACAGGCTGTTACAGTTCTGCCAGGTTCCCCATAGAGCTCAGCAGGCTGTCCTCTCTCCTGATCTGCTCTCCTGCAAGGGATGATGGGGAGAAGGGGGGCATCTGCATCTTGGCACAGCCCAGAAAGCCAAGGTGATTCCCTCCCCACTCCGTTTCCATTTTCAGCAATAACTAAAAGCATGGAAAAGGAGCATCTGGGCTCCCTGGTTCAGTGTTCCAAGATGCATCTGAGCGTACAGACATGAGCATGTGCTGTGAGAAGCAGGAGGAACCCTCAAAACCAAGGCAAAAAAGCCTAACTAGGCTGCTGTGCATGAGGAAAGGACAGTTGATGCCTCGTGGTGAGTTAGGAAGAGGTGAGGGAAGAAGTCCTCATGTGAATGCTGTGCCAATGCAAGCCTGTCCCTGCCAAAATGGCAGGGGGCAAAGAGCAAGACCGTGGGGTCCCCCCCTGCATCCTCCCCTGGAAAATCCTGCTGCCATGCTGAGAAAATTAAGAAGCAAACAACTTAATAGATTTTTCGGTCCATGACTAAATCTTATTATGCCTTACAGATGGGGCTGAGAGTGCCCGGATTAGATCAGCAATCTTCTACCTGCCCCCTCCTCTCAGTCCCAGCTCCAAAGCCTCCAGCAGTAATCCCTGCTGGCAAACCTGCCAGGAGACGCCGTGGGACAAAGCCTTCCCAGGGCAGCCCGTGGCATTTTGTGCCATCCCTCTCCCGAGACTAAGCCACCACAGACTTTGCAGCATTTCCTCTGCTTCCCAATGGGTTTCACAGAGCCTGCAGCACACTGGGGGCTGCTTTGGGAGTGTCTCAATCCAGGTCACCTTTTGGGGTGATCACCACCATGATTCAGGATAGCTGTGGGGGCTGGGGGTGCCTCCCATGTCATGGGGTACCCCAGGAAGGCTCCTGGGGCTGACAGCTGGAGCCATGTGGGACAGAGGGGTGCAGGGACCCCACCAAGAAGTTTCAGGTGTCTGCTCTGGGTCAGGGGGGAGGCAGTCCAGGGAGGGAAACAACAGGCAACCATCACTGGATGGCTGAGGTGTGACCCCAGGGCTCAGCTGGCCAGGCTGCAGCCATCCCAGGGGTGTGATGCACACAGGTGGCACCTTATGCCAGGCGGGAGCCAGGGCAGCTGAAGTCCATCTTACCTGTGACACGCTGCCCTATTTCCTCATCTGGCAGGACTTGCCAAGCCCACAGAGTGCTGTGTCTCCCCTGCAGAGTATGCTTGGGACCCTCAGGCCCCTGGCAGCACAAAAAAGGAACATTTTTGGCTTCCTCATCAGTGTGTGCATGAACCTTGTCCCAGCATCACTTCAGGCTCCCTGGGAGAGAAGAGCCTGCTCCAACCCTTGTTGTGAGCCTCACCCTTGTCCACCCCAAAGCTCCCACCATCATCAAGAACCCCAGGACAGGGACCAAGTCAGCTCACGGATGATGCTCCTGTTTGGAGAAGAGGAGAGCATGGCTGGAAAGCAACTAAAGGTCAGATGCTCCCCAAGATCCAAACTGATGTGCTGGGCAGCATTCCACCATGCATCACCTGGTCCTCGTAAACATACATGTTTATGTGTGCAGGGACTGATTTTCCCCGCTTTGTCTCTGGGTGAGTACACCTGCTGCATTATCCCACTCTAGGGAAATCATTTGTTTGGGGCTGCAGAGGGTTTTCAGACTGGCTCTGTCCCTGCCTTTGACTGCATTTGGCTCTGGGCAACACGCTCAGACAGGCTGCACACACGTTCCCCTCTCCCTGCACATGCCTGGTGTGCCTCTGTGTTTCTTCTTGTGCCCGTGTGTGAATTACCCTGGCAGCTCACAGGTGCTTTCTCCAACCTCCAGTTCTTTTCCTTCTTGTGTGCATGTGTTTTGTTGCCTTTCCCTGTCTTCCCTGTTCGCATCTCCATCGATTACAATAACCCTCTCTGCCAGTCTCGGTTTTCAGCCTGTGACCTCAGTGGCTCTGAATTTCCCACCCATTGCCTGCTGCTGCTGTGTCCACATGGCTAGTGAGTGGGGCAGAAGGGCAAAGCTGAGGAGAGGGACCCCACGGGGTGCTGCCTGACCCTACTCCCAGCTCCACACTCCATGGAGGAGTGGAGAGGGCAACAGAAAGATGAGAAAGTTGAGGACTTGCCCGAGGCTTCTTGCAGGTGGCTCTGATACCCAGCAGACCTCAGGGGACACTCCCTACCTGAAGCAAACCCCAGAGGAAATGCAAACATCTCCCTTCTGGCAGCTTTTGTGTGCCCAATACATTGCCCTGGCCATATCCTACAAAGTCTGCCAAGGTCCATGGGACTGCTGAGCCCAAAAAAGTCAACACTCACATACTCTCCATGATGTGCCCCTTCACAGATGTCACCATAAAGACTTTGGTGCCACTGGCTTGCGGTTGAGCCAGGGCTGAGCTTGCTGGGCACACATTACGCAGCCACTACAGAGTAAGGACCAGGGGTCTGCATCCTAAATGCCAACAGCCCAATGCCATGGGAATGGGCACAGCAAGTGACTCCAGTTCCTATCAACAATGTGGGGAAGGGATGCTGGGCAGCACTGCGCTTCACTTTGTGAGGAGTCCCGTTCATAACTACGATGGCATCCGATGGAATTTACCTTTCTGCCAATAGGCAGGATCTGGCCCTGAGCTGCCAACCTGCTTGGAGGAGTCCTTGGTAAGAGCTCTGGGGCAAGCAAGGTGCCCTACCTGAGTGCAGCCTGGGGGGAAAGCAGGGCAGCCCCTGGCCCCTTGGGACTACCCCGCGTGAAGGGAAGAGGGATGAGCTGAGGGCAAAAACCTCAGGGAAGAGTGGGGCAAAGACAACCTTTCTGAAGCCTCGCGAGGGGGCTGAGCTGGTTTGGGGGGTGTGTGGCTGCAGGCCTGGGGAACGGCACGTGTGGGAACATCGCCCCAGGAGCATCATCCCCTGTGAGCATCCCTCCGAGACACTCAGGAGCATCTTCCCCTGGGAGCATCCCTCCCAAACCCACCCCGCCCGGGGAGCATCCCTCGCACCTCTATGCGGTCGATGCGGTCCTGAAGGGTGCGGACAGCCTCCTCCAGCTCTCGCACGGCGGGCGGCTCGTCGGGGGGGTGTCCCATGGTGCCGGGACGCGGGGCGGCGCGGAGCCCGGCGGCGGCGGGCGAGGGCCTCCGCAGGCCGCCCTCGCAGCGGCTGAGCTTGCCGGTGAGCTCCCGGATGGTCTCCTGGTCCATGCGGATGCGCTCCTTCTGCTCCAGCGCCGTGCGGCGCAGCTGGGCGGCCGCGCTCCGCAGCGCCAGCAGCTCCTCGGGGCCGGCGGCGGTGCCGGTGCCGGGGGCCGGGCACTCGGTGCTCAGCGGCGTGCAGACGAAGCGGCTGAAGAGCGGCGGCCCCCCCGGCAGGCGCGGCCCGGCGCTGGCCAGAGCCTCGGCGGGGCCGTGCAGCGCTCCCAGC
>VXBX01002369.1:1511066-1531887 GCA_013400415.1 Scytalopus superciliaris | reverse complement strand
ATCCCTCCCCGGGCGGCGGCAGCCGAGCGGGCAAGGGGCGCCGCAGGCGGGAAGGGCATGGGGGGCACCCGGGGGCACTCGGGGACGGGGCCAGCCCTGGCTCGGGCTCGCTGAATTCGGTCCGGCGGGAGCCTCCGGCGAGAGGATGCTCCTCCGGGACAGCCCGCGGGAGGATTTTCCCCTGCGAGACGCCTCGGCTGGGAGTTGAGGGCCCCTCGATACTCCCTCCGAGGGTCAGTGCCTTGTAACCAGGCGTTCCCTTTTGGTCCTTTCCCTCCTTGCCTTTCTCTTGAAAATCAAACCAACAACCTTCCAGTTCTTGGAAATGCGTCTCCGGGAGGGCACAGAGCGCCTGTCTTGTTCTCCCACCTCAAACAGGACTGTTGCAGAGAGCAGCTATTGGATGCCTCACCCTCCAACCCGCACACCTGTGCTATCCATTTGGGAAATAAATACCCACATTTAATCTTCCCCCACCACTGCTCTGTTCTAAAACGCTCCTAAAGGAGACACTTCAGACAACCACTTTCTCCTTGCTCTGACAGCACACTTGCCCATGCAACACAAGCCGTGCCCTCTTCTGTTCCCCAGCGCCTTGGAGACACAGCTCAGCCAAGCAAAGAGGAGCAGAGGAGGGACAGCGAACACAACTGATTTCGAGCTCTGCTCAGTAATGGCAGGATATCCTTCTTAGCCGGCAGGGACTCAGCAGCATGTGTGTTTAAAACAGCTCCAGTGCTGGATATGAAACACCAGTAAAGATTACATCTTCTTTTCCCCCGGGCATGTTTGAGTGAATAGCAAGGGAGCCAGAGCTACAGACTCCTCAGAGCAGGGAGGGGAATGCTGCTGGCAGGGTACAGTCATCCTTTCTCCTCACGGAGTACATTGCAACCCAGTCCCCCAAAATCCTCACCTTGGAGCCAGCAGGAGACCTGCCTGGCTCATGGTGTTGGGAGGCTGTGGGGAAGAGGAGAGGAGACAGATGGGTGGTTTAAGAAAGAGAGAAACATGAAGGGAATTATGAGGAGGAAAAGTGGAGGTGGACATGGAGCAGGCTGAGCAGGTGGATGTGAAGAAAGTCCAAGCAACAGGCATCAGGCCCCAGCAGCAAGGCCAGCGAGCACTCCAGGAGGATGGGGTGCTTGGTGTGCTGGGACAAGTTGGCATGGGATGCAAAGAAAACAGAAAGCCTGCATGCACCCCATGGCATGAAGGGAGGCCAGCAGGCTCCAACCTGCCCCTTCCTAATGGTGGCAGGGGCTTGCACCCCCTGGAGTCACCCCCTACCTGAAGCATGTCCACCCCAGGCAGCAGCCAAGCAGGAGCAGATTCTAAAGGAACCCATGTGAGTGCTGGACCAACCCACCCTACCCCAGAGCAGGCAGATCAGGGTGAGAGGGACACCCTTTACCTGCATCCCTGAAAAGAAAAATGCTGTACACCTCTACAAGGCTTTTTGTGTCCCCGGCTGGGGAAAGTGATGCTGTGCTAGGGAGTTTGCAGTGTCCTGGACATCTAGATTTTATTGTCAAAGGCTGCAGGATTGTGGTGGCAAGGTTTATTCCTGTGTCTGATGCAGCTGTGGTGCTGGGTGGGGTGGGTGAGCCCCTCTGCACCAGCCCTGACCCACTCACCCATGCTGGGTTGCGAAAGAGTTGGGCATCACAGCAGGGCAGGACTCACTGCTCCTGGAGTCCTGACCTCTCCCTCAGCAGGGACCACAACTTCTCGATGGAGACAAAGAGGTAGCAAAAATAGATTTTCACAGGGGGTGATGACTCAGACTTGTGAGTAGCCAGAGCAGCCTCCCTGTCCCATGAATAACAATTCAGAGGTGCTGGATGGGCAGCCGGGTTTGCAAGGACACAGTGCTGCCAAAACCATGCCCTTCTGCAGGTGACAGGGTGGGGGAAGGCAATGTGGGGTTTTGGGAAGCCCTGTTTTGAACAGGATTGGTGACAGAAGCTGGGTTTAACAAGAACTCGTGGATTCAGCCCAGAGGGACTGGGCGCAAGCAATGAAAGGATGTTGTTCCGTCTAAGTAAGTCTGGGGCTGGCAGCTGTTCCCAGGGGGTGGCTGCAGACAGGGCAAGGTGGGACAAGGGGCCACCCTGCTCTGGCCCTTGTGTGAGAGGGACATTGGGGTTGAGCTGCTGGCTTGAGGTAAAGGACACCCCGCTGCTCTGACACCGCCCCCCATCCAACCCTCCTTGCAGGAACAAGGCAGCCCCATCCCAGCCAGAGCAAAATCCTGGCCCACTCATGATGCTCAGGCCAGCAGGGTAGTGGGAGTGAGGAAAGGGGAGAGCCTTTTCCCACGGGAAGGTAACCTCATGCCTCTGAAGTGGGAAATTCCCTCCCAAGGGCCACCCTAATGAGGTGAAATGGCTCATTCACCACTCCATGAACCCAACTCCAGTCTCCTTAGACCAGAAGCCTTCAGTCCATCTTGCCTGGGGATCTGCAGACTCTACATAGCATGGCAATCCTGGCTTCTCCCATTTCCAAGTCTCTCAGCCCTGCAGATGTGACTTGCATCACCTTGCCCTGGTTACATTCTCTGCCTGCACCAGCAGGTGCAGGACCACATTGGATGTGACACAGGCTGGCATCTGCCTCTCCAGCCTTCCTCCCGCTCCAGAAAGTATGGGTCAGGGGTGGCTTCATTTGTTGTTCTTGAGTCCAGCCAAAAGCCCACTGCCCTCTGAGCAAAAAAGGGCAGGGAGTGCTGGCCTCACGGGTCTTTTGGCACACAGTACAGGCAAGGTGAGCCTGGGCATAGGACATAAACAGCACACCCTGGCTGTGCTTAGCTTTGGTGGACAGTGTTCCCTGCTCCCAGGCAGCCAGGACATACCATCACTGGATAGGGCTCTCCTGTGGCTTTCCAAACCTCAGACACTACAGAGATATCTCAAGGCAGGAATTGTCCCCCAGGAATCCTTAGCTCTGCCCAGTCTCTCCCCTCCAGGAGAGATCAGATCACACCATTTCAAAGGGCAGCCCTGAACTGTACCCAGACACAGCCCTTTCCAGCACTCCTGTCTGGCTGAAGACCACTTCCCCCCCCAAAGATTTGCTGTAGCCTTTTTATGCAGCTGCTATGGGCTGTAGACTAATAAAGTGAATCTGGGCCTTCAGTACAAACAGGGAAACTATTTTTCACCATATTTCTTAGATTAGCATAAATTGTGTTAAGCACAGGGCCTGGAGTTGGGAAAAGCGTAAAGCATTTTTCAGCCGCCGAGTGCTAGGTTGTACTCAGATTTAATTTAATTCTTAAAAGGATGTGGGAGACCCATGGGAGATTCTCCAAAGCACTTTGGAAGCAGGGGTTCAGGTTCCACTTGCTACAGCTTGGCCTTTACAAAGTGCTCCCTCTTCCCTTGACATTGCAGAATTCTTCCTTATCTTTTGTCAGAGCTTCTCTGTGTCCAGAAAGGTCCAAAGACTCAGGAGTGGCTCATGGTGCCCAAGGAGGTAGCAGGTGTGTTTGTGTTTGACTGCAGAGCTGATCCCTGCTGGCTCAGGGCAGGTGTCTCAGTACCCCTGTTCCCCACTCCACAGGTCACGATAACAGGTTTTGGAATGTAACAATTTATTGGGGTTAATTTTTTGTTTTAATTTTTAATTCCCCATTTCTGGCATTGATACAATATTCAAGAGCAGCAGAAAGAACAAAATGTACAAGAATACAAGAGTAATTAGCACAACCCCCACCCCCAAACCTGGAGCAAACCATCTTCTTGTGGGCAGTGCCAAGGGAAGGGGTGATTCAATCACCCCTCCAAAGGCTATGCCTCCCACCCATCCGCTCTAGACAGAGTTTAGCCAGCTGGGAACTGGATGAAAAAAAAAACAAAACCGAACAAACACTATATTTAAAATGAAAATTGCAAGACAAAAAAAATAATATATAGATATACAATTCATCCGTGCACAATCCTTAAATGCATTTTTTTCAAAATAAAAAAAATTACACGATACATATTTAGGTTTATCTTAAATTAAAAAAAAAAAAAATTACCACCTTCACTCTGTATGCCAAGTGAGGGGAAATGAAGAGATAAATGGGTTGCATCAGAACTACCAGCACTCCTAGGAGTTAGGGCTGACCTTCTCCAAGAGAAAGGATAGGGCTCTGATGCTGCCAAAGCTCAAGCACAGGCAGAATTCTGAAGCACCCAAGTACCACAGAGCTCATTGGGGTCACTCGCCTATTCCAAGTTCAGTGTTTACAGGAATCTGCAGGATTTGAGCTTAAGCTTGGCACAGGGGAAGGTGAAAGGAAGAGATGAGGCAGGCCCCTGTCCTCCACCAGCAGTAGACAACTTCCTATGCAAAAAGAAAAATGGGGGAAAGAAATCCCAAAATAGAGTCTCCTCTATTCTTTGGGAGCATACAAAGCTTAATGGCAGAGGAGAGGAGGGAGGATTAAGTTGATTTGCTAAGGAAGGGGCAGGCATGACAACTCTTTTCTAAAAAAAGTCATCACGATGATTAATTGTTTTGTTCCATTTGAGAACTTGACCTAAGACTCCATCCCCCTTTGCAGCTGGGGGCTGGAAGCAGCAGGCTCCCTCCAGGGCAGCTGAAGAGCAACCAAACTGAAGAGCAGCTGCGGGGCTGCTCAGGGGCATTTAAGAGCCCCCACTAGTCCTACAAGGCCCAAAAGCCCCAGCAAGTGTTTTGACCCACCCAACTGCATTCCAGAGGTTTAGTGTGAGCTCTAAGTGCTCAGCTGAAAGTAAAGAACCAAGGCCCTGCAACGGAATTCACACTTTGTCTGCATGTCCCAACCATGCCTCTTCCCTCCCACCAGATATATTTTCTGAGCCACTGCTGAAGCTGGCATCCCCCTGACTGCATCTTGCTGCTCTTCTGTCACCTGACTTCTTCCCTGTGCCACAGCATGGTGCTTGCTGCCCACTTCCCAGCTCTGCTCAGCCCAGGAGTGCAGAGGGCATCCCCAGTCCTCCATTACAGTGCTGTTTGCCAGTGCTGACAGGGAGCAGGCTCAAAGCACAGCACTTACCTGGGGTGGAAAGACCCTCACCCCAAGGACTGTGCTTTTGGAGTTCCCACCACAGAGAAGTTGAAAGGGACAGAAGAGCTTCCAGAGGCAGCCCACCACCATGGGAAGGACAACTGACTATATATTTCTCACTTCACTCCTGGAAGGAGAAATTTAGAGAAAGGAAGAAAGAAGAATTCAGAGCCCTGCCACATCCTTACAGGTGAGACAGGTGGGACACAGGGCATCTCAGATGCACCATGCAGAACACACATGAAGCTTCTGGTGCCAAGTCTGACCCTGCACAGACATGGGTGCAAATACCTCTGACCACATCATTCTGACAGAGGGCACTGTTGAAATGGGAAAGGACGGAAAGGCAAAGGTGAGGACGGAGACAAACATCTTCCATCTGCATCCCCAAAAAGAAGCCATACACTTTGCACTCTGGGGAAGGACCTCAAAAATAGAAGTAAAAAAAGAAAAAAAGACACTTATTTGCTCAACCCCAAAGCATTGGTGAAATGAAGATATTTCCTGGAGTTACCTGGGGAAGGAAGCACGGACAGGGATGGGGGATTTCTGAAGCAATACTAAACATTCCATCTCTGTGCAAACGCCTCAAGAGTTGGGCTGCCAGCACCTTCAGCAGGATGGTCCCCTCCACCCCCATCCCCTTCCCATGAGAGAGACAGAGGCACAGGGCAGTGACGTATCTGGCAGAAAGGCCACGGCAAGCCAAGAAGGAACAGAATCCAGGAGGCACTGAACCCCCAACCCCAAACTAACCCTCTACAGCAGACCACCTTCAGAGCGGAGATTAGGAAGGCTGCGCACAGGGTGGGGGTGAGATGGGGAGAAAGAGGGGGGGAGGGAGGTTTCTTTTATATTCATATATTTATATATAAAAAGTAAATAAGATCCCAGCTCTTGCATGATTATTGGGTGATTGAAAAATGCAGCAAAAGCAAGCGACATTGGAGTAAAAGGACGCACCAGGCAAGGAGGAAGAAGTCTTGTCAGAAGGTGGGGAAGGAGGCAAAGGGAAAAATAAGCACTTAGCCAAACACACACTCCAGGTTTGTTACACCTCCCTGGGAAGAAGGACCTGCTCCTGGAGCAGCCCAAATAATGCCACAGCCTGGAATGGGCAGAAGCGTGGGGTACTCAGGACACCATCCTTCAGCACAGCAACCTCTTTCTGCCAGGAGGTCCCCAGGAAGGTGATCATCTCCAAACGCTGGGAGCTGCTGAAGCCCCCTCTGTGAAGAGGGGCTGGAGAAGGGAGTGAAATCCCTAGGAAGACTCAGCTCAGAGACAGCTCCTACCTGGTAAAAAGCATGATTGCANTTTTTTTTTTTTGTTTATTTCATAAAATCTCCCTGGGAACTTCAGTAAGGGGAGACAAAGAGAAATGCTCCCTTTCTCTTTTGAAAACAGAAATTAAGCAGTGGCTCACCACAGCTGGGCCTGCTCACCACACTATTTCTGTTCTCCATCCCAAAAGGAGCTTGTATCTCATTAGCTTCACGCCTCCCCAGTCCCACTCTGCTCAGTGAGAAGAGGGCATGAGACAGGAGGCTGCTGCTCCAAGTTAAAAGCTGTGGGAAGCACTGACAGAGCTCAATAGGCAAAGAGAGGAGAAGTTCCCAGAGCAGCCCAGGCTATCGGAGGCATCAAGACATCTGTCACCTGCCACTGCAAAGCCAAGAGCACCAGAGAAGTCCAGACAAGAAAAGCTGTCCAAGCATCCCTGCCTGCCACATTCTGTTCAGACACCAACACCTACTGCCTTCCCTCTTCCTGCAGTCACTCCCACACAGCAGATGAACACCCAGCACAGACATCTCGGATGGGGAAGCCAGCACACAAGAGCTGCCCCCTCACTCTGAAGGAACGTTTGGGCAACTCTTCCCTGCCACCCTGCAGGAAGCTGGAGCAGAAGGCTGCCCTGCCTGAGCAGGGTGTTCATGCCCCCTCCCTGTCCCAAAGACTTCGAGCATTTGCTGGCCTCAAGAAGAGGGTACACCTCACTCAGCAACACCTTCAGAGCACACAGGGCAGCTCTCTCATCTGCCTCTAAAGGTCCAGCCACCCTCAGAGAAGGGATGCTGGACTGCATACCAATGGGACTCAGTTCTATGTCCTGATGTGGTGAATCCTACACAGAAAAATGCCACTCCCCACCTGATGCTGGAAGAAGCTAAGAGACCCTACAGAGGGGAGGCATATCTGCTTCCCAGGAAATAAGCCCATCATGATTAATTCTGCTTGGACATAAGGGACGGAAAAGAGAAGAGACAGTGACTTGGCAGGAAAAGTACACACCAACCCCAAATCTTAGCAGCTTGCTGTGCATGCAAAGTAAGTCAACTGTTTCCATGTTGATGGCCCGATCCGCGTTCTGGCAGAACGTGACCGGCCATTTCTGAGGGCTGCTCGGCCAGAAAACCACTTGGAGACTCCACCTTAGCTCACAGGAGAGGTATGGGAGGGAAGGGAACTCACTCCAACACTTGGGAGGCAAGGACGGGAAAGGTTTGTAGACAGGATTCCTCCAACATGCAACTTGCCTTTTCAGCTCGGAGATCGCTGCTTAGTCCTAGAATGCCTTTCCCTCCAGTTCAAGCAAGCCAAACACCATCCCAGACACACATGCTTCGATACTACAAAATACTCTTTTCTCTAAGGACCATCTAATACCACTACAGTTTGTGCAATCACTGCATTTATTATTCATTTTTAAACTCTCTTGCTCTCTCCCTGTAGAAATTTTTTTTAAAAAACTTTTCTTTTTTTATGCAAAACTAATCATTTCACTTTTTCCACTCCATCATAAAATCTCCTCTAAAAACACGACGACAAGAACAAACATGGCACAGACACAGAGAATATTTCCCTGTTTTTGTTGGGTTTTTTTTCCTAGGGGTTATGGGGAAGGGAAGGGGATACTTTCAAATAAACTCCTCCTGCAGTTCCATGACCCTTTTAAAAGGCATGGATGAATCTTCCTTCCCATCTCCATAAAGAAGCCAGGGCAAAAATTCAGAAGGAGAAGCATAACCCACGTTAATAGGAAGGTAGGTTAGTCAGCCTCAAGTGTCTTGTCCACCTGAGGAAACTTGAGGCTGCTGCTGCGTTCAAGTTAGCAAACCTCTAACTCAAAACAGCACGGGATCCTCATTTCGGATCCAGATGTTCAGGGTTTGGTTCCCACCTGGTGACCCACTCAGGGAGAGATTTGTCACACAAGCAGGTGAGCTGTGTCTGCAAGCCGGACCATACTCCTTTCTTCCTCCACAGAGGATCCTGCATGAGTTCTCTGCTGCAACAAGTCCCCTCACTTCCTCACCGCAGGAAGAAGGTCCTTGTGGAGCATCCCTACAATGACCCACTGTTTTGCTCTTCACAGACAGTTCCCTTGCTTGTCACTCTGGAGAAAGGCAAAACCCCTTCAATTAAACAATTCCTGCCCCTTGCCCCCAAAGAACACCATACAAGAGACACTGGGGAAAAGAATTCTGCCAAGCAACACATCTTGGCCAAAACACATCAAGAGTTTCCTATTAAAGTTCCCTTTTATCTCCCACTTAAACGCTTCAATATTTTTTTCAGAACCTTGATACCACAAAACAAAACACATCACCACATACACACCAAACAGTAACTTAACAACCTAAAGTGACTGGCCCATTTGCATCCACCCCACAAAGTGGTTCCTCTTATCTCACAGCCACAGATTAGTTTTTGTTCAGAAGGGGGACAAAAAAGAGAAGAATCTCCTCGCTATTTTCCTAAGAAAGAGCTTTTCCCTATGCCTACAAACTGCTCATCTTTGAAAGCTGCAGTCAAATGGATAGGCTATGCTAAAATAAGAGATCCTTGGGTGTGCCAGGCACAGGAAAGATGCAAAAGAAAAAAAAAACTGTCACAAAAAATACAAGCAGGTATTAATACAGACACGCACACAAGTCCAACAAGTTATAGGAAGCCTTAGCTTGGTGAATGGATCAGGGAAGTCTCTTTCTCCCTGCCCCTAGCTCTAGCTGTGAATGAAAGCACATCCCCGAAAAGTCCACTAAGCTCTTTAAGCAAGGAAAGAAAAACAAAGAGGTGTACAAAGGGTGGTGCTAACAGCACCTGGAATCCCCCTCGGACTGTCTGCACAGACACCCAACCGCAACTGGTGTGAATTCACCATGATCCACAGCTTGGAATGCCACCTGCAGCGAGACAAGGTTTGTGGGGAGGGCAGCAAAGTTTTTATTACACTAACCCAGGCACTGGAGGAAGGGAATAGACAAGCTCTGGGCACAGAAGCCCTAATTAAGGTCAGAAGCCAGTCTATCCCTCTACCACTCTGATGATGTCCCTTGGGCAGGCAAATATTACCTCCCTCCCACAAATTGCCTCCCTTCTACCCTCAGAACACTGCAACCACAAAATCACTACTCCACGTGGGAGCACTCCTCAGAGCCAGCAGCTCCTGAGCATCCTTGTGTGAAAGCACCAGAGGGGCCAATTCCACTCGTGTTTACCCACCCAGGGCAGGTCTGCAAGTAAATGAGCCCTGGTATGGGGAATTTTTTCCACCCTTTTCACCTCTGCAGCATGTTACACAGAAGGAACACCCTTCTGCCCCATCCAGGGACAGGGCTGAAAGGGTGAGGTTCTCCCACTGATTCATCAGCACCTCTTTTCCTTGCCCCTGCAGGCCGAGTCCTATGAGATACAGGAAGTAGAGAGCAAAGGAACAGCATCTCACTGTGAAGCTTAGGACCCACACAGAAATGGGGCAAGCCAGAAACGGCAGGCAAAAAAGAGCTTATTCCGGATGTGAACAAAGGTGGTCAGGGAAAGAGGGAGCTTGGGCAAAGAACAGCAAGCTGTGGTCTTGCTCCCTTCTGCTTGCTAGGGGTGAAGAAAAGGAATTTCTATATCAGCTCACAGGAGCTTTGGGGGAAGAGATCCAGCGCACATGCATATGGTGTGAGAGAGACAGGTATTTCTTTTGAGCACCTTTGGTTGACAGTTGTAAGGGCTGTTTCAGATGCTGAAAAGACAGAGGAAACATCTTCCAGGCCACCCATCAGGAGAGGCAAAAGCAAGCAGGAAGAGCAAATGACCTGCCTTAGCATCCACTCCTCCCTCCTTTGGAGGGAGCAAGGGGAAGCAAAGAGGGTCGGGGGAAGCTCACGCACAAGGCGGGAGACCAGCCTCACCCGGCTGGGGCAGCATCACGCTGTTGGCGTTATCTTCCCCCACACTGAAGGATGGATGCACAGCCCACTCCCATTTCCACCACAGAAAGGCCAGGGAAGGGCATTTTGTGCCCTCTCCCCTGAGCAAGTGCAAGTGATGAACGTCAGGAGGAAGATCTGGGCTGGAAGCAGACTCCTTTTCTTCCCTTTCTCCTGCAGAACTGAGTAAGTTGGAAGATGCAGGAGAAGAGGAGGGACTAGGGCACCTGAAAGCAACCATTCAACTGCCAAGGTAGCACCAATAATAAAAGGAAAGGGGAAGCCAATATGAGGCATATGCTGTATGGGGCACCCCCCACTCCAGCTTTGTCTCAAGCACCTTCCAGGCATGACACTTCACCTGCCTCTCTTCCCCTCACTCTAGGGGCATCTGGATCAGCACCTGCCCTGAGGACAGTAGAGGAGAGGGTAGATCCAGGCCACAGGATGAGAGGGGGAAGGATGGCAGGACTGTAGTCATGGCAAGGGGGAAACATAGGAATGGAAGAGACTGCATGCACATTGTGGGAGAAGGTTTGGAGTATGTGGGCAAGGGCTCCAATCCTCTTACATCCTCCCCTCAAGGGTCTGGAGCTCCTCTTCAGTTTTCGTCAAAGATGGAAGGGGTATGAGGAAGAGCAGCACCTTCCTCACCACCTGCACAGGCAGACACATGCTCACCCATCCCTCAGTCCCAAAGGCTTCACCGCCTGTTGGACAACACCACATTCAAGGACAAACAATCACTCCCCAGCCCCACCACAACCCTTCCTGCCTCCTCCCAGCAGCACCAACACCCAGAAACAGTGGGTGCTCCCACACCCCCACTGACACACTCCAGCCTCCATGCAAGAGGAAGTGAGCAGGAGGAAAGGAGGAAGAAGGGTGGCAGTGAGGGCAGAGGGACAGCCAAGGGGAGAAGGAGAGAACTAAGGACAGCCATTCACACCACGACTTCTCGCAGCTAGGGCTCCCCCTACACCCCTGGAGCAGAGGGAACTGACTGCTCACTTGCTGCCTCCTCCACCACCACCCGCCGCCACCTTCTCAAAATCCTCTGCGTTGCAGAACTCCTTGATGGTTACGGTGAGGAGGTTGCTGGTGACATCCGTGACCACCACGTTAGAGCAAGGGGACATCTCAGGACGCCAGTCGCCAGCCTCCTGCTCTGGGTCAGAAGAGGAGAGGGACAAGGAGGGTGTCTGCCCCCCACTGCACCCTCCTGAGGGAGAACGCTTGCTGGTGGCAGCTGACTCGGGTGGGATCGAGAGGTCAAGGACCTCTGACTCACGCCAGTCGGGGATGGCTGGGCTGAGGGTCTCAGGGAGCAGCTTCGGAGGGGAATCATCTGGGTCAGAGGAGGACTGGGGGGTGGGTGATGGGCAGCCAGAGGAGCTGGAGCTGGGAGCATCATAGGGGGTGGAACCCACAATGAGCCCACAGGAGGCTGCCTGGGAGCCTTCTGCCTCCCCCTTGCCCTCCAGAGAGGGGGTAGGTGCAGCAGACGGCTTATTGTAGAGAGAAAAGGTGCCAAACTTCATGTGGCGGATCTGGGTGCGGAGGACACTCTCACTGAACTTTTTGCTCTTGCCAATGACACGGTTTCGAGATGGGATCTTGGGCCGAGCCAGGCCCCCGGTCCCATTGGCTGGCTTTCCACCCTTGTCAATGACCTTGAGGTTGAGGATGATGCGGCTGCGTTTGGGCTCGCGGGGTTTCACCTTACGGTTGATGATGCGGACGGTCTCCGAGAAGGGTGAGACGGGAGGACGAATGCCGGCCCCACCACCCACGCTCCCGCCGTTCTGGGGGTCTGGGCGGGGCAGGGGGCGTCGGGACATGCGGTGGCATCGCCGGATGTCTTTCTTGAGCCGGTGCACCGCAGCGCTGGAGTGGAGCTTGGGAGAGGAGGTACTAGAACCAGGCTTGACAGAAAAGTGTACATCCCCAATGTGGAGGGCCTCCGCTTGGGCCCGAGCCTGCGGTGGTGGGGAGAAAGAAAACAAACAGGGTCAGAGAGGCAGCCTAAGGGCAGCCAAATCTCAAACTGGGCATTGCTCACTGAGGCCAAGCGCTCACCAGTGTCACATTTACACCCAACATTAATAATAAGCACAGATACACCCCTACAGACTATTGATAGCTACGGCACAGCCCCCAGACAGGCACAAAGCACAGTCCATATCCTTTTTGGGCAGCTAATGTCTCCCTAAGCTGTGCCCCTGTTGACATGTGCTTTCCCCAGGGAGAAACTGCCACTCCCCAGGCACGTTTCAGGGTTACAGTTAATGGTCTCCAAGGTCCCACTTGGTCATCATTAGCAAATGTACACAACCCTTCACTGTCAGCCAAAGAAGCCAGCATCCTCCTAGGCACTGGGGTCATTAGTGCTGAGTTAGCACCGAAAATTACATACTAGTTCCAAGACTGGGGATTGCATCAGGTCCCCTACAAAATGAGCACACGAGAGGAAGAGTAATGCATTCAATTTTGTCTTCCCTTCTCACAACCAGAATCATTTCTGGAAAGCATGGTAGAAGCAGGTCTTGAGGAAAAAAGATGGAGGAAGGTGAGAGTGGTCTGATGGAGCTGTCTTAGCTAAACACAAGAAATGCAGAGATCTGAAGCTCATTTATAACTAGGGCAACAAGCAAGTCATTATCCTTGTGCTGTGGGAGCAAGGTCCAGTGTTTAAAGCCAGAGACTAGGCCAGCTGGAATTCAAGTCAAGTTTTAACAGCACCTCCAAAGAAGAGATTTCATTGTCCTTTTCAACACCACACTTCCCTGGAGCCTAGTAATGGACCAGAGCAGGAACAGCACCAGTTCAACTGTGCTGTGCCAGCCCTCCCCAAGAGCCAGGCCAGGGGAACAAGACTTTTAAGCTGTCCTGGTGCTTGGAGATAGTTCCAAAACCTGCCTTGGTTCATGCACCAGAGACAGGAACATTTTCTGGCAGCAGGAACAAGTGTTTCATTGGAAAGCTGCTGCTGTATGACCTGAAGACCCCGTGGGCACAGAAACCCAGAGTGCACTCTTTTATCTCACCTCATCAGAACACTGTTGCTCGCAGAACTCAGCCTCCCACCTGCACCCTGCCACTTACCCTATCCAATCCCCTTCCATATTCCCTCTCAGCAATGGTGACAGGTAGAAGTCACACAGGCCTGGAGGGGACAGAAGAGCCCCCCCTGTGATTGCCCATCCAGTGAGCAGCTTCCCCCCCCTCGTGGGCACAGCAAGAACTGCAGAGCTAGAAGACAACAGCTGCTTTTCCTCCCCAACTTTTCCATCCCGTTGCCCCTTGCACACGCCAAGATCGGGATGGCTTCTTGCCAGCTAAGAGCTTAGCACTCAGCTCCATCTCCTTTGTCACCCTGCAGGCTGTGCCTCCTACCAGAGCAACGCCCGGGGAAAAAAATGTGCGTGTAAAGGCAGGGATCTAACAGATCTAAGCGAGGGGCCCAGCCAGCCCCTGGCACAGAAAGCTCAAAGCCCTGGCCCCACAGCCTCAGAGCTTTGCTCTTTACCCAGTGCCTCTCTTCTCCCACCGAGATCCCTATGGGAGCCGCAGAAGATCCCAAACGAGTCGAGAGTGGAGACATGACATTTTCTTCCTCTCTGGCTAATGCTGGATGATCATGGCCTTCAGTACTACTTGTATCCTGGCATTAAAAGGACTGCAAAAATAAGGCCTTCTCCAGCTGTATGTGAAAATACAGTCTGAAGGCTCATTCAGATGAGGGACTCTTATGTTAGCTGACTGACAAAGAAAGGGGGACAAGTTAACAGAACTACCAAGGCAGGCACAGACACTCTCCACATTAACAGACAGGGCTGTTTCCACCTAGATAGACCAGCACACACAAGCCCAAACACATCTCAGTGTCCACCTACTTTCTCTTTGCTCAGCCTCATGCATTACTCTACGGCTCAAACAGTTGAGAAAATAATTAGACACAGCTCCTGTCACAGGAATCCTACAAGCTGGAGCACAGCAGCAGCAGAACTCCCAGGACCACCGATCAACGCTCCCCATCCCATCTCATCAAAACATGACTTGGAGACACTGCAGACCCTGTCAGGAGGTCGCAGGCTCAGGCCAATGTACATCTAGGGCCGTGCTTGCTCCCTCTCTTCACAGGTCCCTCTGTGGCAGATGGCAGACAAGAGAACAAGCAACAGTTTGCTTTCTGACATTATGTACCAGGACAGCCTGCATTAATAAATTTATTCTTCCTTTGCCACCCTTTCCCCATCAAAGCCAGCCCTTCCAGCATTGCTGCTCTTTTGCTTCGGACTTCTCACCAATTTACCACTGCTCAGCTGAGAGCAAAGTGCTACAAAATGTCCCGTTTCAAAATGCAGGACAGGAAAGCCAGGCAGAGGGTAAAGATGCATCAGTGAAAATCCTTCATCTGCAGCTGCAGTGGATAAGACATGGGTATCCTTCAGAGCCTCTCCTGCTGCCAACACTGCACATCTTGCAGATTAATTCCCTACCCTGTAATCATGCCTTCGAGTGAGTTCTGCCCCCTCTGTGCCATTCTGCTCCAAGTCAAATCTAATTGCTGCCTTCTATGAGCACTGCCTTCCATCACCCATAGGAAAGGCAGCAGCTTCCCACAAGAGTGGGGGAAAGCAGTCACAAGCACCTTATTTCCTTATACACCCCAAAATTCCTCAGCAAAGCTTCCCATCAATCACATTCAATGAAGCAATAGTACTGGGATGGTCACTGCCTGGCCACTTCCACAGTCCTGCTGATTTTACTTTCTCTGCCTGTGCAGATTAATCAGCTCCTGTCCTGTTTTGACAGAGAGACCTGTCTTGGTTTTGTGCTTGCACAGCAGCTAGTGCAGAGCCCTGGTACATGGCCAGGACTTTTCCAGTGTGCCAGAACCACTAGGTCTCCTTTACTTGCTATGTGTCTGCATTTCCAGTTACTTCTGGGGCACTTCCTCAAGGCTGAAGCTGCTTCTAACTTGTGTTTCAGCTGTTTGTGCTTATTAAATTCCAGTTTCAGTAGTCTCCAGGTAGACTGCATGCAGCATCAATATCTTTGGCCAGATAATATTAAGAGAAAGGATAAGCTGGGACCCATCAGTCCTCCTCTGCTGCTACACTGTAACCCCAGAGACCAGCTCCAATGCAAGTTCCAAAGTGCAATATGCAAATATTCAGCTTACCTTGAGATTGTTTTTCCAGGTAAGGTTTCAAGAAAAATACTATCAGATGCTTTATCTAAGACCAGCCCCCAGAGCCCTCTCACTTGCGAAGCTCAGTATTCCTAACACAGGATCAGGTTTATTCAGGCATCAACTATGCAAACTTGTCCCTTCACTGCAGAAGACAGCACATTTTCTGGGCTCTCTTTCCAACTTTACATTAAGAAACTTTCTACCTCTGTTTTGGAGAAGACTCAGCATTCAGTTGTATCTGTTGGTAGTGCACTTTTCCCTGCTACGGATCCATTTCTCAATCACACTGACAAGCCATATGAGCATAAGGTCTTTGAAAAAAACAAACCATTTTAATCCTTCCAGCTGTGTTACCACAGTTTGCTGAGTCCAGTTTGCTACTTGGACTCACAAGTTTTCCAAATGGAAACTACCTCTCTGGGTTTTGCTATTTTCACCCGCAGGATGTGCTCACTGCTGAAGAGGTACTCAGCACGTATACAGAGTAATTCACTTTCTGCTTACAGCTCAGCCTACATCAGGATGCAGCTTCTGGAGGCTTGCTGCAGTGCTCTGTCACGAGAGCAAGCCAATTGCTAGGATTGCTTCCCTTCCCCCTCTTCCCTTCTGGGATATGTATCACCTTTATTTATCTTGTACAGCTCTCCCTCATTGCCCCTGGGAACTAGTGTATCTGCCCCATTCCCTACTATTTCTGAATAAATGTCCCTTGAGGCCCAAAAAGCATACTTGTTCATTTATTCCCTCAACGCACTGAGGCACACAAGCACGTACACAGACACGTGCTTAGAAAGGCCTCTCTTACCTGATTTGTATCAAAATCTCTCCAATTTGGAAGGAAAAAAACCCAACAATACAAAGACCTTGTACAGCAATGGATTTCTAGTTAATTATTTCAAAATCAAACCAATGCCAGTAGCGCTGCTGCACCATAGTAGCGCTACTCTCTCATAAATTACTAGGTCTGCTTTGTCTTTTATTCTCCACCTGCATTCCCACAGTCCTTGCTCCAAATGGCATTTGCAAGAGCTCTTCTTTCCCCTTTTTGGCTGCCATTCTGCCTTTTTATCACACTCTTTCTTCTGCAGTCTTCCAAGTGACAAGGCAAAAGCAAGCCACTTCATAGCACGGTTCTCCCAAGCAACACTGCCATAAACTAAAGTTTCCCTCTGGATGGGGAACAAAATGCTACAAAGGGGAATGGTCTGTTTTCAAACCACTCGGGGATAATTTACGAACAGGGAGGAGATCAAAAGAAACCTAATTCCAACTTCAGAGTTCAAGAAAGGGCAAAGCGATAGAGCACCACGCTGCTCAGTCCCTTCTTCCCCCACTCTCCCACTAAGAATCTCCTTTACTCTGTTCTCCCTTACTTCTTCCTTCCCATTAACCTTCTCCACCCTTGTCCCCTTAGTATTTATGGCCACCCCGACCAGGGGTCTTCGCCAGCCACCCACTGAGCTTGCAGATCAGGCTCTGTCTCTGAATAGCACTTGCTAGACTTTATTAGATGAGTTGGTAAGTTCTGCATTCTGCACAGCAGAATTCCTAGGCAAAAGCAAAATAAAAAGAGCAAATCAAGCAGGAGAAAAAGAGAAAGATCACTATAGCACATGCTCTATCTCTTTTTAACCTCACACCAGCTTCTATTCTGGCCTGCAGCCTAAGGGCCTGTCCTCAAGGATGACTTCTGCCAGACAGACCTAGGAAGTCAGGTAAGAGCCTTACACACAATGCTGCCCGTTTCAGACCAAGGACTCCACTTCCCACTGCTCAGCACAAGGCTGCAGCATACCAGCAGCCTCCCAAGAATTACAAACTCCCGCCAAGCCTGATCCCAGCTGTGGGAAAGTTTGCCCCTAGTATGCAGAGGATAAAGACCCATTTCCTGCCCAAAACTTTGTAGTTGAAGTTTGCAGGGGTCACTTTCAAAACTGGCCATCTTGATAGTGATATTACAAAGTCTGGACTGTAATTTGCCTCTGCAGCCTGAACGAAAGGGCAAGTGTTAGAAACAAGAGCCTGGTTTACAAAGGCAGCAGGTGGCCAAAGATGCAGCTTTTCAAAGCTTTTCCAAAGGCGTGAGCCACTAACCTGCTGGAATGCTTTCTGCAAATCCCTCTGGGTGCCTATCTGCAACTTTTGAGAACTAATCCCAGGATAAACCTAGCCTCAACTGCAAGCCAAAACACCCACACAACCCAAGGGGACTGAGTGGAGTATCAGGGCACTTACTTTGATGTCATCCCGGAGATTCAGAAGCCAGTGCTTAAACACTGATACACACAAAAAATCCTAGCAAGCCACCAAGTTGAGGGCAGACTAGTCTACCAAAGCAGTCCTAGGTCCGACTTCTGCTTAAAAAATCATTGCAACCAGGCCTAATCTGTTCAGTTAACAGATCAAAAAGAATATTGTTCTAACTGCCAACTCCAAATACTCCCTCTGGGATACAGGAATCAAATTTCTTCCCCTGCTTCCGAAATTCTCACTGGCGAGAGATTCTGCAGCTGAAAGAACTGAAAGTGCTGTTAAGCGATGTGCAAGGCAGAACCTGATCCCACTCCTCCCACATCAGCATCGGTGCTGAGGGGCTGGCAGAGGTCAAACATGCATCTTTGGTGGGTCAGAAGGACTGACTGAGGTTTGCAAACCATCACACCATCTCTGTCGCAGTTCTAGCCACAGTTGTGTTGATTGTGGTTTGCCTGAACAGAGCTCAAACAAGTTCAGATAGGGCTGGCTGTGATAGAGTTACTTCTTTCTGCCTGGCCTGGGGTGTTATTTTTAGGGTAGGATCCGAAGTCACAGAGGAACAGCAAGTCAGAGCTCTAACAGCTCCGCCAGCTCTGTTTCCCAGAGGTGCAAATCAAGCGGCAGTGGAAGCGCTCTGCTCTGCCAGCCTCTCCCACAACGTGGCACCAGCTTTCAGGAGAGTTAATCTTGCTCCCCTATCACGATCCACCTTCTACAAAGTAGCGAGCCAGCTCCACAAACCTACAGGTTTTCATTACTGTTTCAGGAGCTGGCAGAAGGAAGATGTGCCACAGAAACGTGTCATGGACATGATTCAAAGGATGCTGTTGAATAATTCAGGTTCCACGTTTAGGGGGGTTTTAAAGGGCAAGGGGAAAAGAGAAGCAATGAGTAGGTTTTGAGTTTGGGCGTTGATTTTGGCTTTCTAAATGAGTAAAAATGAGTGATTTTTTTGTTTTTTTTTTTCCCAAATGAGTAATATGGCAATGGATTTTGCCATATCATATTCAGAACCAAAAATAAAAGAAATTGATTACACATAGCATAATCACTTCTCTACAGCTCTGAACAGTGTCAGGTGTTACAAATACCAGTATCTTTAATTCAGGCAGAGAACTATTTTAAGCTGGTGGTTCCCCTTTAAATGTTCCTCTTCATTGTTGGAAATCTAAACACAAGGGTTACATTTAATGCATGACTGCCAGAAAGAGAAAAAGCCAACTAGTCTGGTTTCCCTGAATACAGCGTAAGAAGTAGTACATATCAGATATGTTTGCAATTCTCAATCTGCAGATACAGAACCCTGTTAGTGGAAAAACACACAATAAGGAAGAAGGACAGTTCCATCAGCAGGACTTTCCAAGGATTACCACAGTCCCTTGGGTTCTACGCAGAGCATCGAAATACGCCTGTTCCTGCATTTCTTCCGTGTGCTTCATTATGTCCTCTCAAAGCAGAGGTGACATCCTACCCCCCACCGTTCTTTCCAGTGCTCATGCAGTTAAAAGTGCTGTGCTGACTCGAGTAAAGCTCCTACTGCTGCCAGGCAAAGGAAAGTATTAACCTGTTTCACAGATGGGGAAACACACACAAAGGCTAAATGACTTGCCCAAAGCCACAGGATGACTTGGTGATAGCGATGCCTTACCACAGGGTCCACACTGGCTGTTTCAGGGCTTTATATCAGAATAAAACCAGGCAAGCTGCTGTGGGCTTACTCATTTGTCTGAACTGTAGAGAGGTGTGTTCTTTCTATGCTCATTTCAAGTCTGCGATTGTGACAGTTGGAGAGGAAAGGGGGGAATAGGGGAGCAGAGCAAGGTGTCTGTAAACTAATAAATTCACAGAGCTCGCATAGCAGCTACTGGAGTTCTTAATTAAACAGAGAAAGTAAAAATACTGGGGGGGCCTGCACTAGGGACTATCTTCCTCGCTCTTCACTGCAAGCAAACAGAGATGCTATGACAACATCTTCTTGCAGAGATGCTGAGTCTATAAGAGAACTGGAAACTTCAGCTGCCATCCTATGCAGAGGTGAAACACTCCTCCTCCCACCCACCCTCCCTGCCCTCTGCAAAAGCAAAAGGAGCCTGCAGTTTACAGATCAAAACACGAACCCTTCATGAAACTCCCGTGGAGCACCTACATCCTGAAACGCAATCAGAGGAGCACAAGTGGCAGCGGGATTCCCGCCTCAGCTGCCTGACCGCTCAGCGTGCTGCTAAGTTGCAGGGCACAGGCTGGATGGAGGAGGCTGCTGAAGGAAGAGGGAGCAGGGCTGGCTGGCTCTCCACTGCGGCAGCAGAAGGCCGTGTGAGAGGGAGAGGATATTGGAAAAAGAGATTGCAACCTCACCACGCACATCTGCGTGTGCCGACCGTCCTGCTGAGGCACCCGTCGCACGCACACTCGCTCTCCCCTCGCAGCCTTCTGAGCCTCTGCCCACCCCCCCTTTCCTGTCGGGTTTTCCCCGCGCTCCCAGAGCCAGGCATAAGGCACAAGTCACTTGAAAGTCCAGTCCTTCCAAGGGCATGCACTGGAAAGGTTTTAGAGACATCTGGCTAGGCCTAAGTTATTTAAATAAGAGTTACCTTCAGCAGAAAAGTTTTAGGTTTAGGTCCTCTCTTCTTGGGCCCGTACAGCTCACGCTCTCGTTCCCTTTATGGAATCAAATTTGTCAAGAAGTTAAAACTTTTCCCAAAGGGAGAAACAGAAGCAGACAAGTTTGGGGGTTTTGGAAAAAAAACAAAAAAAATAAAATAATAAAGAAACAAGGAGAGGCTGGACACTGTTTCCCGCTCACCCACCCAAAGGCAAACCTGCTGCTGCAAGCCCCCCCAGCCCGGGTGGGGGATGAGCACTCACTTCTGCTCGAAGGCGGCGATGAGGCGGGAGTCCAGGATGTTCTCCTCGGGTTCCCAGGTGCTGTACCTGCCGGGGCGGGAGCAGCGGGGGGGACAGGCGGAGGGGTCAGCGCCCAGACCCCCCCGCAGCCGCACGCACAGACACCCCCACCCCCTAGCCCACCCTGCCCCATCCTGCGCCCCCCGCCCCCGCAGCCCGGCCGGGAGGCACTCACTTGATGGCCCAGCCTTTCCATTTCACCAG
>VXBX01002369.1:1491358-1510727 GCA_013400415.1 Scytalopus superciliaris | reverse complement strand
TCCGGATTTTGAATACGGTACTGCAAGGTAAATGGGCCAAGCGTGCTACATAAACCTGTAAAAAAAAAAAAAACAGAAAAATGTTAAGTCACTTAGAGGCATTTCCTGCCCCGACTGTTTCTGCGAAACCCTAATCAATTTGCGGCGTGCCTTGCACCCCCTTGCAGGTGCTACGGAGACAAAGAAGCAAAAAGCTCCGTCCAAAATCATTCCCTGGGATTCAAAATGGGAGCTCATGGCCCTGGTCCTCCCGTACCTGGAGGTGCCACCCGGCACAGCCTGTTCTCCTGCCCTGACTCTCACCTGCCTGCTGGGTGAGGAGGGGCTGCATTCCAGGCATCCTCTGGGAAAAGGGGGAGCTGCCATGGGGGCCACCCGCAGTGTCCCGGCTTGCCTTCCCTGCTCTTTTCCCACCCACTCAGCAGGTACATCCAGAGCATCCCTCTGCTCCCTGCTCCGCATCCAGCCTGGCAGGGACCACTCACAGTCCCTGTGGCCTTTGACAACCCTTTCTCCATTTGGACTCCCCTTTCCCTTTCCGCCTCCAGCTCAGCAGTTTCACCCAGAAGGAGGATGTTCTGGAAATGGCTATGCTGTGGCTATAACATCAGTGCTGGCAGGGATGGGTTTCCCGAAGTCAAGGCAGGCAGGTAGGAAGAACTAATGTTTTCCTCACTACCTGCCCTTCCGTTCAGGCAATGTCCCTCAGAGTGTTTTGTTCTTTCTCACCCTAGCAGCTGAAACGTTGCAGCCACCACAAGCTCCCCACCCTGAGGAAAAGTGACTCAGGAGAGAACCTGCCGTGCCCCTGTTTGGAGGAGTGTGAACAGAGAGGCTGCTGAATGCTGACAGAGACAGCACATGGACAGTCACACGGACCCTGGTCCTGGACATGCCAACAGTTCAGAGAACTGACGTGTTTCTGTGGTCATGGACTGAACCACAGCATGCCTCTCCACTGATAATTCTGCATTTAGGTCATACCCCTCGCTTCCAGAGTAGGATGTAAGAGGCCCTTTCTCAGGTATTTGGCATCACAGGCCAGGCAAGAAAAAATCCCTAAGCCTCTCACTTAGTGTGCTCTTCTGAACTGCCCTGTTTCTCCAGATGCTACTTGTTTTTTAATCTCAGTTCTTCGTACACTTGAAGGTGACTTCAAAAGAACAAGTCCATCACACCCATTGTGTTTTGCTTTTCACTTTTTCAAATTTGCACATTTAGTGTTCATTAACACCATCCACGTTTAAATGAGCGTATTTGTTACTGTTCACTTTGTTTAAGCAACTGCTTTTACACCTGTAGCAGAGTGTCAAGTGACTGAACTTTCAACCAAGGATATCATCCACCTAAGAAACAGGCACCCCAAAATCAAAAGGGGTAAAAGTCTTTACATGGCCACACAAACACACATGCAGCAGCCAAGACTGGTGGCCCTGTCCCAAAACAGACATATGGGCCATAAACAGCACCCCTTGCCTCAGGGCAGGAGCACAAGGCATCCCTGATCCATGGACCAGAAGGGGCAGCAGCATTTCAGAGTTCCATGTGCTCTTTCTAGTTATTTTCTTCTTCTACCTGTCAGCAGAATCTTCTCTCCAGCCACAGTGACTGCTCAAATCACTGCGAGCTGCCGTTGCACAGGTATTGTCTAACACTTTCATCTAACTTTTACTCTCACAAAGCAATATAGTAGCAGAATATCCAGCTGTTCAGGGCATTGTTGGGCATTTCCTTTGTTTCATTCACATTTCCAGTAAAACACTTCTAAAAAAAAACCCACCTGGGAAGATGGCTCTCCCGGAAAAGCTATTGTTCACTACGCTGAAATAAAGTATTTTTCTGGCACCTCACTGTCTGCAGGACCCCGGTGCTGTAGGATACACCGTAGCACTTCTGGCTAGCACTGGGAAGCAACAGGACCTCTCTCACCAGAACCACTGGCCGGCACAGGGGGACAGCAGCAGGTGCAAGAACGTTTTAATGTATTTTTTTAAATGGTGCTTGATAATGGGGTAACTCACCTGCTCAAAGCCAGTAGCTGCCTCCAGACTCATTTTTTGTGGACCTGGCAGGAGTAGCACCGCTTATCTCCATGAGAAGAGCTCCAAGGGTCTCAATCACCTGTCTGCACTGCTGTTGGCTCCAGGGAGGTCACCACCAGGAGCGACAGATTGTGGCAAGGAAACAGTCGCTCCCTCACCTACACCAAGAGCGGGTGAAGCTGCACACACCCAGCATCCCTGTGGTCATCCAGGTCAAAATGGGCTGAAATTTTGCACACACGAGCAAAGGCAGATCCCTCAGAGCTGACCACATGCCTCCCCACATGCCAGGTATGGGTGGCTCAGCGTGGCCCAAGCAGTGGCCAGAACAACCACCCACTAACATTTTGATGTAGCAGAGAGGAGAAGGCCCATGGGGTTTGTGCTGTGCCTACACTGCTGGGGTGCTTTGACATCCCTGAGGCCTGCCTGGGAGTTCCCAAAGCAGCCCAGTTCCTCAGGCTGCCTCCATGTTGGTTTTTATTACACAAGTCCCCCAAGTTTCTTGCATTCTTGATTCAAAAACAGTCACTTGGTGAGCAAAATGCTGGGAAGAGAAGGACCAAGAGAAGGGAATATGTGTGGCGCTGAACAGACAGGAGGTGGCTGCCATTGCAGTGGTCACACATGCTGCATTTCACTCTGTGCTTCTCAGAGAACACTGAGCTGTGCAGACCGTGTGGTTCCCCTCTCGCCGAGTTGCCCTTGTTCTCAGGCATCCGAAGGGGAGAGCCATGCAAGGCGAGCTGGCCGCACAGCATGGATCAGAGGGGCGGCATAGCAACAGATTATTAAAAAATAGAAGTACTGCCCAGATTAACCTTTAATCCAGCCAACACATGCATGCGAGAGGACAAGCTGTTGTGAGTTTCTAGTGCCAGCCAGCCTCTGCAGCATTGGCAGGGGTAGGAAGACACAACCTCCAGACCAGGCTTTCCCGTAACGCTGCACTGCAGTTTCTTACAGCTTCACCTGACTTGCTAGCTGCTGCTGCCAGAACGTAAGTGGCTGGCTGGAGTCCCGCTCCGATGCCATCACTCAGCTCCAGCCTCCCTGGCTCAAGGCAAGCATGCTGACGGTGCTTTGGTAACACGGGCAAGACCAAACCACACTGCCCTGAGCCATGACCAACTCAGGAAATGCACCCCATCCCCCTCTGCTTTTGCTCTACATATTTTTGTGAGTGACATCACAGCTGTGTTCAGGTGCAAGGCTCACCCCCACCTTACATCTACTACAGCCATCTCGGACAGCCCCATTCTCTTGCCAAGGTACCTCAATAAACAGCTTAGTCTCGCCCTCCACAGAGGATGGAGGGGCACACACTGAAGCCAGACACTGAAGTGGACTAACAGACATTTTGGATTCTCTATACAGAGTATCAGCAGTTCCAGTACCCGGGCTCCTCAGCTAAGCCCTGCCTTACCTGGGGTGAACCAGAGGCCAAACTCTGCCCATCAGCAGCTCCTGAAGAGGTTCTTGGAAGCCCTGCAGGACAACCCCCTGGAGGCGAGCTGCTTTCCTGCTGGCAACCAGTGTGAAATGTGTCTGGCAGCCCAGGCCTTGCCTCAGATTTTCTCCATTCCCACAAGAGACACAGGATATGGGGCACACCAACACTCTCCTGGTGCTGGCAGAGCTGTGCTGGCACCATAGCCTTGTGCAAGGATGTAGAGAGCTCCCTAAACCCACAGCAGCAGGCAACCTGCCACTGGTGTCCTCCTCTTCAAATTATAATCCATCAAAGACCAACCATCCCAGGTTATCTCTATACAGCCCTAACTTACCCAGTGGGTTAAAAATTAATAAAAACCTGACCTCCTCTAATCAAAATAATGAGTAATGTCAGAAACAGCCTTTTGCAGGCTCCATTCTTCATCGATCCTTCTTTACTGATCTTTCTCACGCATGCACGCACATTTTCCATTCCTTTTCCAGCTGCACTGCATGTTTATACCAATAGAGGTAACTGGTGGAAAATAATTCAGCTGTAGAATTAAAGTAAGCGGAGGTAAATGACCACACAAACAGACCAAGAGGTAAATGTCAGTTCTCATATTTAATATTTTAATAATTTTGTTTGCAACATTTACCACATAAATCATCTAAATAAATAGATGCTGTACAGTCTCTTACCCATATCAGTACAAAAATAAAACCACACTTTGTGTCAAATTATACTTGAGCCTGCCCTCCCTTTGCTATAACAATCTCCTTTTACAGCACATACTTGCTCAGAAAAGGCATTATACTCTGATTGGTATGTTTGGAATTGGTCTACTCTCTATTGCCCCCCCTCCCCAAATACATTCAATTAGTCTGTACAAAAGCTAGAAGCTCATTCTGTGCAAAAGGAAGCTTTCTGTGTGCAAAGACTCCAATAGTCTAGCGTGCTGACGGGAACAACAGCAATAACTGAAGAGAAAGGAACAAAAATAAACACAGATCCTCCCCTGTAAGTGACCCTGTCATCCCCCATCTTCCCCTGCCAACAGAAAGGGAGCACACCAAAATAGATGAGTCAGTGTGCAAAAGAGTCCGAACAACGTGCATATGCTGAGAGAAAAGGTTGGTGCTGAAAACCCAGTGAGAGAACTGGGGGTCATCCCCTCATGCTGTAGAGCTGGCTAGGTAAGGACTCCCCTTAGTCTGCTCAAAAGGTTCTTGAGATACACAGAATAAAAGCTTCATTAAATTATTTTAGTTCTTTTGTTGCCACTCTGTTGAAGATAAGGTGAGGAAATGGCCTCTGGAAAAATCCAGCAGCTACTGAATACAGCTCCTGGTTCACCCTCCCTTCCTCTCCCCACTCCCTGCAGAAGGACAGACGTCTCCCTGTTCCTCAATTAAGCTAATAAGGTGCAATTTTTCAGACAGGAAACTCTGTGAAGATGTCTCCGGAGCTGGAAGAAATGGTCATAGTTCCAGACTAGGACCACACAAATTGAAACTCAACTTCATTTTTCCCTTTCCTCAGTCAAAGGAGGTGGGGAGGGAGGAAGCCAACCTGCACCCCAAAGGTGATTGAGGGACAGCAGGTTTCCTCCCCTCCCTTAGTGAGCCCTCCATTCCTGGGCATGGCAGAGCACGCTCCCCTCCAGCCATGGGAGGGAGGCAAAGGGCTGGGTGGCAGCTCTGGAAAAATGATAAGGAGCAGCCAGCGGCCTGAAACAGATACATCTTTTGCTTTTCAAATGCCACTTTTAGACAGACGATAAGGAGTACTTAGCACTCCTAGTGCTTTTCGTTTCCAAAGTGCTTCAAAACATACTTCAGATTTAAAAGCAAAAAAAAAGCTGCTTAACATTTTGACAGATTTGCAAAAAGCTTCTTCGTGCTGACACTACATTTTCTTGTTAAAAAACCAATAATAATAAAAAAAGGTTTTTCCACCTTCTCCTCCAAAATCCCCCTCCCAGCCAAAACTCTTCTACCCCAGTAAAGAGATAAACTGTGATAGAGGTTACGAGCAGTCGTAGGGGCTCTCCCTTTCAGCATCTGACTGGCACTGCTGGAGAAGAATCCCTACTATCTTTGCAGGGCAGCCCACAGCAGACGGAGGCAATCTCAGCAGCAAGGCTTCTACCCCACCCCAACTTTGTAGCAATCCATCCCCTTCCTGTCAGCCATTACGTGTTCCCATTGAGCTCTGCACCTTTCTGGAACTCCCAGTTAACTAGGGATCACCTCCCACCTGCTCCCTGTTCAGCCACCATACTTTAAGAAATTAAGGGCGAAAGAGGTGGAAGAGAAAAAGGGGTCATCCCTACAGCAAGTGCTTGTTACAGGAAAGGATTTGAAGGGTCAGAATTCCATATTAAGTGATTGCTTCTCTATCTCCCTCCAATTGTCCTGGTGCTGTTTTATGGGTTTTCCCATCTTCACCACCTGCTTGGGGAGAATGCAGGTGGTTTGACTACCAAAAGGTTCATGCTTTCTCTGCGAGGACAGTTAAGTTCAGGAGACAGAGGACAACACAGCCTCTGGATCGTAAGTTACTGTCTCAAAACAAGTTTATCACACTCTTTAGGAAAACTTTTATGACAGGCAGGACAAAAGCAACGTGTTCCTTTTACCTGTATGTGCCAATGCTATGCATTCCCATGTAGAAGTTACCCTATGCAAGCTGTTAACATACACATCTCCCTTACATTCCCAAATGGTAAAAGACAGATACATAAATGCAGCAATCACCATCTCCTCTCCAAGCGGCCCATGCAAAACTCCACCTGCAGGTGCAAGGGATCAGTCTCACTGTAAGTTGTTTCTAACACATCTTCTCTCTCAACTGCCAGTTCACCCAAAGGCCTGTCCTTAACCTCCTAATGAGTGCAACTCCAAGGCAACTCTGTCCCTCCCGTCCCTGACTGGCAGCTGCCCCTACTATCCTCCCAGAAAGGCCTACTGCCCTCTTCTTTCTAGGCTGCAGATAAGCCAGGGAGGAACAGAAGATGGGTAGATCTAATTAGCTTTATAAAAGGAGGTTTTTGCACTTTCCCTACTTCAGAAAACAAAAGCTTAAAGCTTGAGAGGAGAGGAAGGGGTGGAGAGGTGGTGGTAGACTTTGCTTTGCTTAATACATAGATGTGGCTGACAGTCCCTGCTGTCTTCCGCACCCTGGCCTCTGTTGTGGCTACCACAGAGGGTCCTGCATGAGCTACCCTGCATATTTTTTGACCCCTGTGAGGCCTCCCTTCTCTATCCCAGTGAAACCATCAAATAGCACAAGCTTGCGTACAGCAGGAAACAGTACTGGGGCAAAGGGCCCCCTGTGAGGTGAACAAACAATTTTATACATTCAGTCACAAAACACCAGAAGAACAATTCTGGACAGTTTCACAACACTAGTAACAAAAAAAAAAGCCATTCATTTCTCAATAAGCTTTTTTATGTCTGAGGCTCTGACATAAACAAGAGTCAATTCACTAACAAATTTGGGCTTATTTTGGCAAATGGAACTGCTTTTGGGTGTTCTCACAATAATATCCTGGCNAAAAAAAAAAAAGAAAATAAATCACCTTGGTCTGACTTCACAAGCAGAAGGGCCCCCAAGCAAATGCAAGACAATAAGGAGCATGCAGGAGCTATGAGGCTACATAATGCCACTATGTACGTGTTAAAGCTTGCTGTTCCAAGGCATCACTTATATATCAGAGCAGTAACATCTAGTTTATAACCATCCAGGAACAGAGGAATATATACCTCACAGAGGAATATATACCTCACTTTCCACAGTTTTTTTTTTAAACACAGTGTTAACAATAAAGGCTTTCCAGTCTCATGAAGCCCTTCAGTTCTGTCATATATACAGTGAGTTCACTGTGAGAAGATCTATGAAATAAAAACCTGTTTCCCAAATGCTGCTGGTAAATTCTCACATGGAAACAGTTCTAAGAATGACTATTAGAACAGTTCTTCTCTGAGAAGGTTGTTTCTTGTGTACAGTTCAGTAATTTCCACTGGCTGAAGTTTATTTCTCTTGTTTACAGCCATGGAGCCAAACGAGGTATGGGAGAGTTAGCCCATTTCTATTCTCAGCTTGTGCTTCAAATAGAATTATTAAACTCAGCTTCAGCTGGATGCTATTCTGGCTCTTCTAATCAAACGGAATGCTTAACAAAGCTCCGAGCACAGCATCTGATTTTCATGATACAAGAGGTCCCAATTCAATTTTTGTGTTTTGGGTTGAACTGGCAGATGGACAGTATTGGGGAGAAGAGAACAAATCCAGACAACCTCTCTTGCCATCACTAGTAAAACCCACATACATCTCTACACCTGCAGAGGTGGAATAAAGCTAATTTTAAACTCCCCGAAGACCAGCTCTACCAAGGAAATTTACAACAATATGTCACTAGACAAAGTGGAACAGAGCCACGTTTTTTAAAAAGATTAGGAGAAAAATCTTCTCAAAAAGATCTTTAAGATAAACAAGAATTCATGAATGTCAAAAAAAAAAAGTCCACGCCAACGAAGTAACTGCTTAGTTTCCTACCACAAACTCCTCTTCACACCCCCCACCCCCAAACCCACGCACATGCAGCTTGTTGCATCTTAACCCGATTACAGTTAACTCCTCATTGACACAAAGCAGCATGGCAGCCAGGTACTTTGTTCCACGCTTCGTGCAGTAAGATGATTAGTCACCAGTAGAACACAACCCAGCCTGATCAAAAAAATTATTAAGATATGAAACTGTGGGTGGATCCTCTTTGAAAGACCACCACAGGTCTTTGAAAACTCCACTGCAAAAGGAAGAAAATATGTTTAAAGAAAAAATGCCAAAACAAAGCTTTGAGAACTGTCAGCTGGCGAGTTGAAAGAAAGCAGAGGATGGAAATCTAGTTTATTAGGACAAGCTCTTTCCTGCTGCAGGATTGGTATTGCTTCCGATGTCAGCCAAAGCCAGGAACTTAGTAAATAGGAAGCTTTTTTTGGTGTATTTGTACGCTGAGATGAAGACACAACAAAGGCAGCAGTTGCTGCATTAGAATAAAGAAACCAAATCCTATAAATGCTATGAAGATCTAGGGGGATGTGCTGCAGTTCAAGGTCTTTTTTAAAATAAGCTAAAATATTATGCTTCTGCAACCATCACTACCTGACCTGCTACAACCCGCAAGAGTGGACTCAGCCATGTGGTGTGTCCACTGGTGTCAACAAAAGAGAGATGCAGGGATTCAGCACATTTGGCAGGTGTCAGGAAGAGGGGGTGTGTGTGGGGATGACGATAACAACACCGTCTGACCCCACATCCTGCAAAAGAGGGTGCAACTCCAGACACAGAAGCCTCACTCTGGACACCCACGTTCAACAAACATCCTGCGCCTGCATGCTTACCTCATCAGTTTGCCCTTGCTAGCTACTGCAAGCTTCTTTCCCATTCACTCTTCCTCCCACCTCGTAATTCCCCTCCCCAGCTTCCACTTCTCACCCTCTCAGATTTCTCCATAATAAAACTCCCATCTTTGAGAGACAAAAGGTCAGTCCAAAAATTCAAGATCTTCCCAGTGGTCCTGAAACTGCTGTGACACAGTGGAAGACAGGCTTGCTCAAACAATTCTGAGATGGAATGGCAAATCCTAAATCTGCTCTGAACTGCCATGTCCTATCTGAGGTAAAACCTGCTTTTAATAAGAAACATAGGGGCATCCCAAGCATTTTGCAAATAGTAGATGTTTGGAGGACAGAAGCCCCAGGCTCCTGAATTCTGCAGGCCAGCAGCCAAGCCCCTCAGAGGAACACACTGAGGATTTTCACAGGTGTCTCAGAGCTCAGAAGGCTCATAGCTTAGTTTAGAATAAATGCAGCATGTAAGAGATGCTTCAGGTGGGGTGGGAAACAAAGGGTTTGAGGACAGTAATCATGACAGTAGCCAATGTTACCCTGCAGCGCTCTGTCCCGCAGTTCCCACTTTAGCTTACTTTTCTTGCTTTCCATAGGAAAATGTCTATATTTAGAAAATTAAGTTATTTAAATAAAATTTGCTTTTAAAAATGGAAGAGAACATGCATGTGCAAGAACAGATGCTATGCTAAACTACCAACTCAAAATACATAATTTCTTCAAAAACCCCAAAGTGTCACAGGCAGTCCAGCACAAGGCATTTTTAAGTGCAAGATTAGGCAGGGTCTATTGAAATGCAGACCACTTTCCTTGGCAAAGATTTTTAAGCCTTCCAAGGGGAAGTTCCTATCAGTAAAGTAGTACAGGATCACAGATACTGTGAGGAGACTGGAGTCATGGAAGAGTATCACTCAGGCAGTACAATCCAAGAATTCTCATTGCTAAGATTTTTTTTCCCCTCCTCAAATCTAATACATGCTTTCCCCACATGTTGTTTATCTTGGATCTCTCTACGGGATCCAAAAACAGAATTTGCTGCTAATCAAGGTCCATTTCTAGCTCAGTTCTGTCCAATTCCTGCATCCTGGGCCTGTGCCAGTTTCTTGGATATCTTTGCAGTGCCAGGCAATGCTTCAGTTGTCCTATTAGCCCCTCCTCCCAGGGGAGAGGGATCAGTTTTCAACCAACTTATTGCCACAGATTCAGGGCAGCATTTGTTATTAATACTGAATTTGGCAAAGGGTAAGAAGACCCCACTTTCCATAACGCATTCCTCACACAGCAGAGCCAAGCCTGGAAATCCTGTTTAGCATATACAGAATGGTATGCCTTGACTGTGCTGGGTTTCTGAGCTTTTAATGAGGGCAAATTGAATTTGCGTTGCCAATTTAGATTTCAGAGATGCACTTCAGTCTTTCCGCATGATCAACAATCAAAGGGAGAAACCTCTGCTGCCTACATGGACCCGTGCTGCAAAGACTGACTTACCGCAGACAGGCAAACACGGCTCTGAAGTCCTGACAGCAGGCCACAGGGAAAACAGCACTGGAGAGAAAGTCTTAACAGGCTGGAGTTATCTACACAGGTAGGATCCATCGCCTCTCACTGCTGCAGGAAGAGAGGGAGGAGGAAGGTGGGAAGAGCAACGCACAGAGATGTATCTTTATCCAAGGGATATCAATTGCAGAGCAAGGCGGCAGGCTAGAGATCCAGCTCTCTTTCCACCTCCACATGCCCTCTCCCCACAAATGCAGCTGCCGCCACTTGACAGGATAAAAGGCGAATTGTTCAGCTTGCTGCTTTCACATCAAGGAGGGGAGTCTTTGCCAGGGAAAGGGCTGTGAGTTTTTCAGCTGGACAAAGCAATGACAAACACACACCCCCTACATTGCCCTTTTTTGCGTATCTGAAAGGGGAAAAAGGAGAAAAAAAAAAAAGGTCTCTGTAAACATTTTAAGAGGACACATTTTGGATTTTTTTTTTCTCTTAAGGGATAACATAACCCTTCCCTTGCCCCACCCTAAAAGCACTGTTTTTGGGGAGCACTGCAAACAGAGATTCAGAACTGTGCACTCCGGTCCCGAAAGAAGCCCTCAGCCACTTGTGCTTCTCTGAAAGTGACGGTAATGGAGTTTGCTGTGATGTCTGTCACTGTCACTTCGCTGGGGGGCACAGTGGGGATCCAAGGGAGACTGGCATCCACATCTGCTGCAGAAGGAAAGGCAGATAAGAGCATGTCAGTGAGAGAGAAGGTGGGGGAGAAAGAAGGGAGGGAAGGATTTAAAAAGTGTCTTCTTTCTGACTAAATTAGGCGAAATCAGCTTGAATCTGCACGTACAAAGCAAGAAAGAGAAGGTGCAAGCTCTCCCCTCAGAGACTAAGTGAAAATGGAGGATCACTGCAGGACATAATGGGAAAAGGAAAGAGTAACAAAGGTGTCCAGATATACAGTGGCATCAGAGCAGACTACAGAGAGGTCAAAAGACCCTATAAAACCACCCAGCTCATCTAACCAGTACCCTGATGCCTCTCACCTCATCTCAGCCCATAATTTCGTTTTGTGTCACCAAAGCACACTCATCCCTCTGTGAGCTCACCTGCTTCTAAATGCACTACCCTGCTGAAAAGTCAAAAATCAAAAACTCTTACACACAGCCATCAGATACTGTACAGGAGTCCAAGGAATCCAAAATGGAGGGCCTGCCTCATAGTGCACCTGCAACTCAGCCTGGGTGTGATTCTCTAAAAAATCCATCAACAGTGCTCTGTGGAAAGGCTGGTCTCCCTTTCTCATATACTTCCTTTTCTCCCAGACAGCTCCATACAGAAAGCCCAAGCACCCCTGCACTTTCTCATTGTATGAATAATTATCAGTCCCTCTGCCACCCAAAGCCTCACTTCCCCTGAGCTCCGATGGACTGGCACATAAACAGAGAGAGAGGAAGAAAACACACCCTCTCCCTGTCATACTACCTGTACTGTACACCTTGTGATCCCAATACGGGCAAATAACAAGGCCCCTTAAGAGTGTATTTCCTGGCTTCTGCCACAAGCACCTAGGGTGCCTACTTTCACCTCAGAAAGAGTCCAATCCCCCCTAACAACAACTGGGATTCCATGCAGACCATATGTCAACGGGAGAACAACAACAGTTTTACAGTTCTGTAGTGCCACTTACTCTTGTGATCCCCAAGTACTTTAGAGCCCCATGCTTCTAGGGAAGAACAGCCCCACACATTTGTCCACTGCCAGGATGTAACACTGGGCTCCTCTGTGCTACTCTCATTGCTTCCTCCCCGGATTCTGGGCACTGTTCCAATCCCTCTCAGAAAGGAGGGAATAGTGTTGATTCCCAGAACACAGTCCTCTCCCTAAAATCCTGTCTAATCCAGCCTGGCTAACAGCTACTCCTAGCAAGGAGTAACAGGATTCCCTTAGCTACTACAAGAAGCACAAGCCCCATTTTCTGCTCCTCAGGAAAGCTACGCCTTCAGAAGCTCTAACAATGCAAGGATAGAGTTTCCCTGGTAACTGAGAATAACACACACAACCCACAGCTCTCCTGCACAAGATGCTAGTATCCCTCCCCAAAATGCCAAATGTGCTTGGACATCTCCCATGCCCACACTCATGCTGCCTACTCAGTGGGATGAGGCAGGAGTTACCATCCTCACTTCATCTCTCTCATCCTCCCCTCACATAACTCTATAGCAAGAGACTTCAGAGGGGTGTGGAGAGGAAAGGGAAGAAGGGAGCAGGGGAGTGGACTATGGGTTCCTAGCAGCATTCCTGTACGCTCCTCAGTGCAGCACTACAAGGAGTGCTGGTATCCAAGTTTGTCCACTGCCAGCCAAGTTCCTTTGAGCCAAACAGCAGGCTGAGCACATGTGGATATGTGGACAGGGTTGACCAGTTCATCACTATCACACTTACGTATCACCTCTGCTTGGAGGAAACTCTAAGAGGGGAGTAATTTGCAGTATCTTCTGCATGTTTTCTAACCCCGGGAGGGGTATCACAGATGTAGGACTACCAAGAGGCAACAGCACCAAAAAACTCAGATTAATCTGTGCTCTTCAAACAAGAGAGAATCCTGCAAGCAAGAGGGTCATAATATGAGCCAGCATCAGCTGCTCTGAGGACCTGACCTAAACCGCAAGCTCAGGAGGTGGTAACCAAGGAGGAAGGACACAGAGCATCCTTCACATGCCTCAGAACTTCACAGCCAAGGGGTGTCTGGCCTTACCTTCTTTGCTAGTGTGCTGCATGGCCTCCCAGTCTTCAGGGCCCTGCCTGGCCTCTAGGCCCACCCCATCATTCAGGAAGAACTCATGCCTGCAGTTTCGGTTCTCCAGGGTCGCCATGCGGGGGAACTTCTTCCTTGACAGTCGCAGGTACTTCTGGTTTTTGCGTTGCTTCCGGAGAGAGAATGGCAGGACTGCTCCCCCAGTCTTCTCTGGGAACTCTGCCTGCCCTGTCTTGGCTGCTGGCAGGCTACTGTCTCCTCCTCCAAATCTCCGTGCAAGAGAGAAACAGAGCTTCTCCTTTCCTTTGTGGGCACTCCTCAAGTCCATGCCATACAGTCGCTGCCAGTACATCAACAGAGAAAGGGTCAGAGCAGACATCTGATTTTACAGGCAGGGCTCCCCTCTGGGAGCCAGGAAACTGTTCTTTGTTCAGTCCCTGAACATCCAGATGAGCTAGGATAAGGTGTGCTGCATCTACAACACTGTTGCTCTCACCTCTTCCACTGCCATCTAAGCTCTTCCTAGGATTGGCTGCCTTGCTTGGGAACATGCTGAAACTGCTTCCAAACAGTGGCTACCTTTAACTTGATGGAAAGTCCAAGCTCACCATAAAATTAAAAGAACAGACAAACCAGGTGATCTGTAACCACTCGAGCCCTTGGTTTATAAAATCCCAGTTCACAGAGCAAGAGCTGTTGTTTTATTTTGGTTTGCTTTTTTAAACAACAAATTAGCTAGCTCTTCAGCTAACAGGTTAAAAGTATCTGCCTAACTACTGATCTCATGGTGTTGTGTTAGCTTGTTACCTCCAATTCTGTCCATGCAACACCAAAGACAATTCCCACCCGCCTGAGAGCAGAGAGCAGCACAGCTGCTAAGAGTTAGAAATACACAGAAGAGCAAGAGGCTACCTGCAGTAGGAGGCGCTTTGGTTTGGGGCCTCTTTTCCTGTACCCTGATGCACGGTCTCTCTCTTCCCTGTGAAAGAGGAACACAAATCAAATAAAGTACTAAATACCACAGCATAAAACCTGGTTGTGACTTTGACCTTTCATAGCACATCTCCCTCAATTTCCTTCACTAAAACCCAGTGGTGACCAGGGTGGGCTTGGAAAACATCCCAGAATTGCTTCCTGTAGGAGTGAAAGCCTTGCAATAAGGGAATTTCTCTGACACAGCAGATGAAGGATGGGTTAGAGAAACTTATCACCTCACATCACTCCAGTCCAGCTCTGGACCTGATTAAAACCTGAGACTGACTGTTCTTTCGCTCAATGCTGCCAGTTCTTGGCCTCATTTCCTGAACACTGCCAATCAAAGCCGCTTTAACCTTGTCTTGTCCATCTCAACCAACACCAGAGTACAGAAATCAAGCAGGATTCATTGCTATACATCTCATCTTTGACTGAAGTAGAGACAACAGGGCATTCTATGAAATAAAGACAGTATTTCTTTTCGGGTGTTCAGGGAGAGAGAGAACATGCACCCTTACTTTTCTTCATAAGCCACTACCAGGCGAGGGTCCAAGATATGATCCTCTGGCTCCCATGTGCTGTATCTGAAGAAAAACATAAGGAATAAAAAGTAAACAATACTTTAATGAAACATTCCCTCTGCAGGCCTGCTACCAGTGTGCTGCAGCCCTGGATACTGTCTTCACCAGGGTTGATGGGGCCTGCCACAACACTGCGAGAGCTCTGACGAATCTCAGCCATTCCCTCCCCAACTTCCCAGAGACAATACCTTCCCTTCCCAAAACAGGCAGCACCAAGCATCAAGCAGCTCTTTGCAGGAAAACAGTGAAGACTTTCCTCCCCAGGGCCCCCTCCATACTGTTCACAAAGCCTGTGCAGACACTTGCAAACTGATTTTAAGCCCATGTCTAACCAGGTCTCATCTGCAGTGCTCCCTCAAATCCAAAAAACCCCATGGAACAATGAGACGTGATCTGATACAGCTTTCTGGAAAATAGGTCTCTCTTAATTTAGAGTGCTGAAAGAGTAAGTACGCTTTCTCACCTGCATTATTAATTACCTCTAATCACTGAAGCCGAAAGTATTAATTTAAGAGTTTAATTTTTCTCCACTGATGCCATTCAACTGAACATGTTCAGACCTGGGCCCTGGGGCGAGCTGATGGCCACTTGCCAATGCCTCCTCCTCTTGCTCAGCTCCCCCTGCGGGTTGTTCCTATCGAGCAGAGCTCATCAGTACTTTGTACTGGCACAGGAGGAACCATCTGCACTGCAGGCAGGGCCACCAACACTGCTCCAAACCGTCTTCATCCTCCAAAAAAAGCCTGTGAACAGCATCACTCACTGCCCCAGCTCCCTTCTCGATAGCCAGACAGCTGTGACAGGAGTCAGATGCTCAGGAAAGGACTGAACCCACCCAGCAAGCAACTCCAAAACTGGTTACCAAGGCACATAGCTGCACTTAATACCTGGGAGAAGCAGCTAAAAATTCCCAATGTGGAAACCAAAAGGACCACAAGTTGGTCCTTGTGACATGTTTGCTTCTAAGAGGTCATGCTTGCCCAGAAAAGGTGTGTGCCATGTCCCTACTAGACGAACTCTAAGACAAGAAAGCAAGTCTAAAACCCCAAATGCCTCAGAATACTAATCTTCCTGAGATGTGAGGTCCCGGCCTGGAGGCAGAGCCCCTTCCAGACCCTAGGGAAAAGGACCAGAGAGGCATCACTTGCAGGTGTGCAAGGGTACATTTGTATCAGTGCCTTCAAACAGTGAGAAAGCATTTTAGGATGTTTACATTTCTGGATGAAGCATAGGCTGCACATGAGGGCACGTGATACATGTGTGTATGTACATGGGGGAGGTGGTTTGGGAATGCTTTTCCCTTTCATTTCTCTCTTAGAGAGAAGAAAGGTACTGGAAAACAGGAGCATTCCTGAAGAATGGGTTAGAAATGAAAATACAATTCTTTTACAAAAGGGAGAAACAAAAATAAGGAATTCAGATATCCCAAGGTGCACTGTACATCAGAATGTTAAGAAGAGACGTGTCTTCATAGCCAGCTGATCTCTCTCTCCCTCTCCCTCCCTCCTTTGCTCATGCCTCCTGCAGCAACCTGAGTGTAAGCTGTCAAAGCCAAGATGCTGTTTGAAAAGAGGAAGGTTTCCTCCCAGCTGCAGGGATTCTGGCACTCATCCTACAAATTTAAGAAAAATAACACCACGAGGGGGAAAAAAAGTCATCAGATTGCTTTTCATAGGCAGGAGAGAAAGGGGATTTGCTTATTAAAAAACCCTGGTGGGTGTTGCCATTTTCTCTGCAGTTCAGATTCTGGCTTCGCTGCAGTAGCAAAACACTGCATATAAAAAAAACATGGTTGAGTTTGCCACGCGCGCGCGCACACGCACACAGAGCTTTATATATGGGTACACACAGCCCAGGCTGCAGCAAACTGCAGAGAGCAGGCACTCTGGAAAACACAGGTCATATGATCTTCCTTCCCCCTCCTTCTACTCCTCCTCTTCCCCCTCCCCTCTTAACTCCAAGACAAGTTGTAAACAAGCTTGTAGCTAGAATCAGACTGTCACTCCTCCATTCTCTGACTCCAGCAGTGCAATCCAGAAATCTAAGGTGCAGGGCATGAACAAGAATTTTTTATTAAAAAGAGGAAAACTAAAAAAGTGAAATATTAATTACATCTGAAAGCAGTAAACTACTGACCTATCCTTACTCCTTTCTGTGATGCTTCCAATGGGAATGATGGGGTAATAGGTACAGAGATTAAAAAGAGCAATGCAACAAGGTTAGGGAGGGGAATAAAGAGAAACAGGACATGGGATTAGCAGACAGAAAGATGCAAACAGCTTGTGGTGCTGCATGCAATCACGGGTATAGGTAAGTTTAGAAACAAGTTACAGAGACTGCTAGAGGGATGAAAGTGCCTTCAGTGCTCTGAGCATCTTGGTTTTAAGTAATTCAAACCACTGAGTGAACAGTTAAAATGGAGGGGAACAGGGAGAAAAGGGGAAAAAAAAATATCAGTGTTCTTCAGATCTGGAATCTGGGAGAAGAGGGAAGGTGCTTGGACCTTCACAGCATCAGAAGTAGGGAACTCTGACATCACCTCACTTCCTGGGGAGCTGTGCTTTAAATTCCCCCAAGAGTGAATGTCTCCCTCCTAGTCCCAAGGCACAGGACAAGAAAGGCAGCTGTTAAGAATAAGGGCTGCTCTGTCCAAGGAAACATTACGCCATGCCTCAGCCCACCTTCTTGGCAAGGGACATTACAAGAGAAGGACCTCAATGCATTTATTGAAAGGCGAATGGGATAAACATCAGTATTCTGCCCAGAAGGGGACGGGGCCTCACAGGCTCCAAATACATTTCACATCCTCTATCAGCAATTAAATAAGACTTGGCTACTTAAGGCTGAAGCAGTCCAAGAAGTAACCCACACTATATGGCAGCTCGTGCTCAACAAGTGCACAAGGCTACGCTGTGACAGCAGGACTTACAGTCAAGAATAAAGTCACCCTTTCCCACCACCGCCAGAGAGGAGAAGTTGCTTATATTTCCATGTGCCCTACAAGCATAAGGATTAGGCATGAGGATTAGGCATGTAGGAACACATTTCATCTTCTTGGACATGAGGTACAACCTGTCAGAGCCGCCCTAGGGGGCCTCGCTTTGTGGCTGTGAGGGTGAGCCCGTAATAAGTGGCCCTCTTGCTTAGCAACACACAGAGCAACTGCATGTGTAATGCTGTTGTACCCACCCACGTTGTGTATGTACACACAGAGTCACAAACAGAAAAGCAAAGACAGTGCCCCATATGGGTTGGCTTTTCTACTAGACTGCTAGCTGACATAGTAATATTCTCCAGTTACCTAATCCTTCTAATCTCAAAGCATTTTACAGACTGTTTAAGCACAATCACTCTTCTTCAGAGGCAGCCACATTTTAGTAAGAGAAGTATCTGTAAACAGTGCACAGCAATGCTGGGGAAAAAAAGCTTTTATTTTTCTTTTTGCACAGCAGCAACCAAGTAAAAGCACAAGAGGCACTCACAGTAACAGAAGGTTTCAGAGAAGGAAATGAAGGCATGGCGGTAATTTTCAAGGGACAAAGATCACCTGCATTTGGCTACAATCAATAAATCTGAAACACTGCCCCTTTCCGTTGGTGAATTGCAGCGGGAAAGCAGCAGGACAAGAAGACAAGACCATCAACATGTATTCTATTTTAAAAGACGGCAGACAGCTCTAAAAATAAAGTGGGGTCCTCTTGGTGCTGACTCAGAAAAGCAGAAGTCATTCCAAGTTGAGAAGAATCTGGGTTCTTTGTTGAACTCATGAAGAATTTGAAAACATTTGTATTTAGAAAGTATCTCAATGAAATATTTCAGTGGTGGCAAAAACCAGTCTGAATGGACTGGCACAGTTTGTATTCCTTAGCAGTCAATTCACAAACAGATTTGGGTTTGGTTTGTGGCTCTTTGGTTTTGTTTATTGTTGTTGAAATGAGGAACAAACGATTATCCATTATGAATGAGATGCTCAACTGCAGACACAGTGTAAGCTATTACCAAATATTTAAGAAAAAAGGCAAGTAAACACAACTTACTTTGGGGGCCATCCTTTCCACTTCACGAGGTATTCTACTTTACCCTGAGGGTGGAAAAAGGAAGGTGAAAACAGGTGAACTCTGCAACAAAATATGGGCTACAGTACAAGATACAACCAACCAACAGGACTAAAATCCACAACCAAAAAGCTCCTTTCCCATCACTTTATTTTTAAAAGAAAGGCGCTTCCTCATTCCACTACACTTGCCCAGAAAACGGGCATGCAGGGGTGTTTAAGCATGCTTGTATTTCCATCAGCTTGGAGCACAGCTTTGCAGAAGGCTTGCAGGCAGAACACTAAAAGCCAACCAGAGAGCAAGACTGAACCGTTCCCACATGTACAGGCAATCCTACAAGGAAGTCAGCACGCATAAATGCAAGAGGGAGATGTATGCCAGGAGCAAATGATAGATGAATTTTTTTTTTTTTAAAGCAGAGAGAAGAAGCACAATATTTCAGAACCTATGAAGCGTCTCTGGCATGTTCCTTTCCATTTGCTACACGCTCTACTCAAACACTGTTCCGTCCATCACAGACACTCATCCTTGCGACCCAAGCTCACAGCTGAAGTTCGCAGTTACCCATTTACTTCCTCGCTCTAAGCACAAGATTTAAAAACAGAAAGCAAGGGAAAAAAAAAA
>VXBX01002369.1:1452902-1490623 GCA_013400415.1 Scytalopus superciliaris | reverse complement strand
GAGGGGAAAGGGAGCGCCCGAGGCCCGTGGGGTGCTCCGGGCCGAAAGGAACGGCGAAAGGCGGAGGGCCCGCCAGCACTCGGGAAAGTTGTGTTGGTAAATTACACCCGCTTGGCGTGGGAATTGGTGTGTCAGTCCCCTGGCCTACTGTATAAGCACGCAGCAGTGGGGCTTGGGGTAGAAGGGTTAGATGGAAAGGAAGGGAAAGAGAGAGATGAGTTAAAGCGGGGGCAGAGAGGAAGGGGAAGAAAAGAGAAAAGGAAGAGAAAATAATGGAATCACCTGTCCTGGTTCCAGCGTTCACCAGTCCTGGTTCCAGTTCTCCAGTCCTGGTCCCAGCGTTGATCCAGCTGATGGGATGCCAGTCCTGGCCGCAGCACCAAACCAGTGGTGTTGGTCCAGCCAGTGAGCAGTCCACAGCCCTGGGGGCACCTCTGGGCCCCTACAGGTGCCAAGGGCTCTGTGGATGTAGCACAGGGGTAGCTATTAGGAATCATGGAATGAGCAGGACCTCGAGTTTGCTCTTCAAGGTGGTGGCCAAGGGTTTCTTGGGTAGGGCATGAGGAAAGAGGGACAGCGTGAGCAGGCATTCACAGCATCCAGGCTTCCTTGTGCACCAATCTGCCACACAGAAATACGCTTTTGCTTCCCAATCACTGCTTTAAGCGAGAGAGACTGGTTTGTTGTGGGCTTTTTGGTTTTGTGTTTTGGGGGTTTTTTTGTTTGTGTTTTGTTTTTTTTTTTAATTTGTTTGGGGTTTTGTTTGTTTTTGTTTTTGAAGTCTACTAGGACGTTTTTTACATCAGAGCAGGGTGTCTTATTTCTACATGTGTAACTATCTCTTCTCCCACGAGTGCGCTTAGTTGCTTGTCACTGTGTGTCACTGGGTGCTGTTCAGATGCAAAGTCTGAGATGGGGTGAACCTAACTGTACAAATGGCAAATGTTACACAGTAAGGGCATGTTAATTTCAGTCGTTCAGTCTGAAAGTGTTCATTTTTACAAAATATACTGTGTCCACAGGTGTGGACTGAGTAACCAGCAGGGTGCTTATCCTTGCTGCATCCATTTAAGAACTCATCCACTGTCAGGGAATCATGACCCTTGGGATAACTATTAAGCAGAATTAGCAGTTTATAAAATGGTTTTGGTACTGTAATAGCATAACTGTTGAATATTCAAGGATTTTATACTGTATTGCAAAATTAATAATAAAAGCTTTGATCTGCTTTTTAATCCTTCCTTTCTCCTCTCTCTTTGTGTTTTAAAGGGAATAGAGAAAAATATTTATGATAACATTTTCTCTGTTTCTCAAAATTAAGATCAGAAAAAGTAGTGACAAAGGATTAGAACATTTGTCTGAATTGCAAGGACCTGGTTTTATTCCTTTTCCTCACACTTGAATCTGCTTGCTGCAGCATAAAACTGGAAAATGGAAGAAACAGTGCTCCAATTACCACATTAAGATGAAGTAGAAGAAATAAATAAATCCCACAGTCACAACAAAATTTCAGAGTTATTATTATTTAAATAATCGATAAGCTGTTGCACTTCTTCATTTAGGATATTTACAAGTCATTATTTAATGTATATCTCCTTAAGATCGAGAATATACATGTACATGTATGTATATATATATTTAAGAAACTTTGTTAATGGATACCAAACAAGTTCTCAAAACAAATTGACCTGCATTTTGATCACAAGCTATAATACTTTTCTTATAAACAGAGATATGCAATAAGAACCCACGTGCTTGGTATTATCAGTATAATTTCCACATGATTATTCCCTTCTTTCTTTCTGCTTTTTCCACACCAGCAACTGACCCAAGTGAAGTTTAAGCAATATTTACACCAGTTATGTCTCAGCTTTCAGAAAAGCACTCCTTTATCTGGAAGGATGAGGGCTGAAATGTGTCCACAAAATGATATCACCATACAGCAGAGTTCCAGGCAAATCCCACGACACAACAAAAATAAGTATTCCTTGTTTGCTGGGGAGTTTTTCCATTCAAGCCCCTCTCCTTCATAGGGGCTTTTTTCTCCCGTGTGGCCGTACTGGCTGCAGTGAAATCAGTGTGAGGCAAGAGTGCTGTGGTGACAACGCTCCCCTGGCTCTTCCAGTGTCTTTGGTACCAGAACACACTGCTTGGGGATTATTGTACTTTTCACAAAATGCTGGAGTGCCTCACAGCAGTCTGGTCAAGGTTTTGTGGGGGGTGTTGTTTTCATTTGGGTGGATTTTTTCTTTTGGCAGAGTATTTATTTTGGGGGTTTTTGCAATATTTTGGACCAAAACGTTGTTTTTAAAAGCTGTTACACCACAGTTACTTACCATTCTACTATGATTATAATGTAATTTTAGTAGGTTTCTTTTTTTTTTTTTTTTTGCATTGGCAACCAAAACCTGAACGCTGCAGGCGAAAAGTAAGTACATCTCCCTTCCTCCCACCCCATCCCAAATTCTGAATTACTGTTAAGTGAATGTTACTAAGCCGTTCAAATGAAATAATTAAGACAAACAATTTAATCAATCAAGTTTTTCAGATCTTACAGCCTGTTTTAGCAGCACTTTAAAAGCCATTCTGTGATAAAAGACCTTTTCTGAAGTATATCAAGAACTAGATTACAGAAATCTATTGGAGTTTTTCTTGTTACCACTAATTGTACAGTCACACTCATATATAGCAGTGAACTCCATGTGCAGAAAACCAAAGCAAATATTGACCCTTCCTTAGTACAAATTCAGAGACCCAGATCCAGGAGGCTTTAATCAAAATTCCAATTAACTTCAAAGAGTTTTACTTGAGTGAAAATTGCAAGCAGAATCTAGTACAGAAAAAAATTACCATTTTAATTGCTGCTAGCCTGATTAAGCGATTCAGCTTCCAGTTGATACAAGCACTTACATTAACACTAAAAATTTATTAATGGTCATTTATATTCTACAAAGCCCAATCCTGCCAAAGACTTTTTTTTTTCCCCAGAAGACTGCAGCAAAGATCAGCAGAGCTCCAAAATCAGCCAGCACATCCCTGAAGGAACGCTGCTCGATGAAGCCTCAAGAAACGACCTTGCAGCAGAAGCCAGCCCTGGCAGCCTACGAGTAGAGCGCTGCCACGTCTCCGTAATGTCACGGAGCTGGCAGGCGAGCAGAGCGGTGCCGCGGGTGCGGGTTGCGGTGTATCACGGAGCCGGTGCGCTAACCAGCCTCGCCCGCTGCGGTCGGTGCTGCATGTGTAATTATCAGTAGATGGCACTCATCGTGCTGCTCTGCAAGCGCAGCTCCACTTCTTCCGCAGGCTGTGGTTTCGGCTGGCAGCCTCGTAACACTTCACGGAAATAAAGAGCAATTAACGGGCACAGTCGGCGCTGTCCTGCCTCAGGAGAGAAGCCCTCTCACCCCCTGAGCTGAATGGAAGCACGGGAAGGCACAGGGAGGATGCGCGGGGTATCAGTGCAGTTAAGCCCAAGGGCACCAGGAAAAACTACCCTGTCGGTATGCTCACATCAATTAGTACTTTTAATGTTAGTTTCTTAAAACCCACGGAAGGAATGCAGCTGCCCCCTGCTGCCAGTTGGCAGCTCCTCGGATTACCCGAAGCCTTCGGCACCAGCAGCCAGTGAACAAGGCGTTTAAAGCTGTGCTTCTACTGTGTTTTCCTCACCTGGCTCTGATCTGCTCCCACCACAGGGATTTTCTGACACTGGATGTCCAGTGAGCCTCAGCCCAAAATAGTGCTTTGCCTCCCACTGCTGCACAACACACACAGGGAAAACAAATATGGAAGTCCCTCAGCCTTGGCCAAAGGAACCATCCTAGAGGGTAGAGGAAAGATCATCTGGCTCAACCTTAGGACCCCCTGAGAGCTCTGGTTGGGGTCTGTCATGAAGAAAAATACCTTTTGTGGGTTTGGTATCATTTTGCTTCCATCCTTAACTACTTTTTGCCCAGCATGTGGTTTTTCCACCCTTTACAGGACAGTTGTCTACTTCAGCCTTCTATCTTCTCTAGATTTGAGCACCCAGCATTTCTCTTTCATTGTGGCCTTGCCTCGTGCTCAGATCTTAGGCACTTGGAGTACCATCTTAGTGGGATGGTAAGCACAGAATCTCAGACTGTGACCCTCTCAATGCCACACAGCTGGCACTTGTCCTTCAGTGTCAGCTCAACTTGGTGGGGAGCTGTTTTCCTATGCACCTTGGCTCACAACCAGGTGTGACAGCAAACTGCCAGGTAGGTGTTTCTTCCCAGGCTTCCTTCAAGAGCTCGGCTACTGCCCAGAGCAGAATCTGTGCAGAAAATAGCAGCTACCACTCTTCTTTGCAAATGCTACTGAAAGAGGGCTTCTTGTTTTCTTACCTGTTAAATGGTAGCTCAACAGTTAATGCACAAACCCAGAGATTGAGAGTCCAGTCTCTCCTCTGTCTTCAGGGCCATAAAATCCCGTCTTCCGGGACAGTGGGCCAAACACCAGATTACTCTCTTTTTCAAGAGCAAGGAGAGCATACATTCACCCACTGAAACTGTCTTGCTTAGTTGCAAGACAAATTCAGAGTTCACTGGGCCATGGAGCAGCTATGACAGGGTCCTTTTCCTGGACAAGAGGAGGTTGGTGTCCCAATCACAACCCCTGGCTGTGTGTACATGTCATCCAGTGCCTGACTCATGCAGAATACCTAAATGTGTCCTGGTGTAGGTGCTGAAACACTGATCTGTGCCTTCCAAGATAAACACTTAGCTAAAGATCAGTCTTCCTTCTCTCTGGACCCCTATGACTGTCACAGCAGGAGTGAACCATGCTGGGTTGGTACACAAAACACACATTTCAGATAAATTCCTCTACAGGACACTGTAGTAGGATTTGCATTACTCTGAAGCCTGGGTTAGAAGTGTGGGTGGGCAAGAGAAAATAAGTGCTTTTGTGGTTTGTTTTCTTTAAAAATATTTTTGTGGTTTCAATGAAATTGAGTTTTGTTGTTTCAATTAATTTGAGTTCTGTTGTTTTAGTGAAAGCCTGCCCATCTGTGGACATATGATATGTCTTTGAAAAGCCTTGGATCCCACATGGCATGGAAACTTCTTCAGCTGTTCATTGCTTAAAACTTCCAAAGACTCCCACTCTCGTATATATGATTCTCTCCTGGCACTCCTGCCTCTAGAGCATCCAGCCCTAAAAATGTTTCTTTCCACAGAGTACTATTTGCATGTGAGAGAGTGTATGTCCCCTGTTTCTTCTGTCATGAAGGGCCTGGAGTGGCAGTGCTTGCTTCCTTCACTCCTGAAGTAGTCTGAACATTTTGAAAGACTTAAAAACTGGGTATGGGGCCAGAGTCTGTTTCACACTTAGCTGAGGGCTCAGCATCTGTGCAGTCATGACATGACTGGCATTTGTGATCAGATCTCCTGCTTTGGTGCCAGAAGCAGGCTCCCATCCTTCATGCCAGGGCGCATCTGGGCTATGCCCTTAGGATGCAGAACCTGGGAGGTGCTCTCCACCCATGTTACAGACCTACCATATTAAACTATGCTCTGCCATGCCATGCCATGTGTGGTAGGGCAGACTAGGCTGGTGGGAATAGTGTGTTACAGTCCCTCCAGGCTGAGGACAATACCTAGCTCAGACCCTCTACATCCTTACATGTGTGCTCTGCTCTGTGACAGCACCTTTATAAGAGGCCTCTGCTGTGGTGGGTGCCTGACCTGAGATCATGACGGAGAAAGTAAATGGAGGAGGAGGAATGCACAGCCCTAACTCCTTAGCTCCAGAGAAGGACTGAGCTCTCCCATGATTTCTTCCTGCTGCCTCAAGGCAGCTCCCTGCCCTGGGTCATAGTTTGCACTTTGGGATGCCTCTGCAACTTGTCCAAGAACAGGGTTAGTATTATCTGCTGCCAAACAGCTGGGTTGCAAGGATCAAATAAGTAATGTTTGAAGCACTGGGAGAGGGACAAAAGGCATTAGAGTAGCAAAGTGCCTTATGGAAGTCCCTGCAAGCACCTTTGCCCGGTTTCCCTGAACACAGCAGCATCCACGTGGGCTCTGAGCGGCCCTTGTTCATTAGGTGGCACTACAGGCCCAGGATTCCACGGGCGAGTTTGGTCTCCAGAGGGCTCTGCTGTGTCTTAGCAGGGGTTTGTAGGCTTGGACGCTTCACTGCCCTATTTGCATATATTTTTTCCAGGAGAAACATGCTGTCCTGACAAATACTGGACGAACACAGACTTGGTATTGCAAATACAAAGCAGCAGCAATCGAGACTTTCGATACAGCTGCCCAGGACTGGAGTCTCCAGGAACTAACTGTGCAGGAGTTGCTTGGAGTAAATCCTGTACCAAGGACCCGCAGCCTACCTGCATGACCTAGTTGCATGAAGGCAGTGCAAAGGGGCTGCTGCTTTACCCTGAATGAGGAAAGAGCAGAGCCGGTCTGCTCAAAGACCTCATCCTTTCTCCAGTGTCCTGTGGAGAGGCCTCAAGGCTGCTGGTGATCCAAAGACACATGTTCTTCAAGGAGAGACTGCCATGCCACTGTGCCTCTGTCTCCTGCCTCTGCTGTGGGGCCAGCAATGGTGCTTGGCACCTGCACCAGGGTCTGGAGCCTCCTGTGCTTTTGAGTAGAAGATACCCAACATATCTCAGGTTGTGCCTCTTCCACTGAAACATCCTGAGCTGAACTGGCATTGGGAAAGTACCTGTGTTCTCTCACAGCCCTCCCAGACACCTTCTTCCTCACCTTGATTTCCTTGGCACATGGAAACCATGTCCCTGGTTAAATGTTTACACAAGTTTTCAAAGCCAGGGAGTGTGCAGGCAAGATCTGGGAGTGCTTCCCTTAAACAATTTGGTTTGAGGTGTTTTAACTCCCTCTTCCCATGCTGCCAGTTATTCCCAGCCTGGCACAGTTCTGGCTCTACTAAGGCACACCTGACTTGGCTGACAACCGATGCAGCTATTCCCATCCCAGTGCTCCACTATAGCTGAGCCCAGGCTCCTCCATCCCAGCTGGCAGCTTAGTCATTCTCCAGCCCTGGGTCACTAATGTGCAGTCTACTTAGTGCCCCTCTGTCTGAAGCTGAAAGATAAATGCCCTTGAAATCTTAAGTAACCAAGATAATTTTATTTTGAACAGGAAAATGGACTGTTTTTTGCCCTTATCTAATTGATTAGGAATGTCAAATATTCTTTTCTGTACACTTTGCATGCCTCTTACTTATGTAGGAAGCAGCTGGTCTAGAGACTGAGCCAAACACTTTTTTAACTAGAAAAAATTGAGCTTTCTTTTGGGACTTGGGGGGGGAGATGTCACTGTATTTCATCACGAGTTGACAGATAGAATCCATTTCTCTGCTTTTCTCTCTGAGCCCTGACATGTCTCTGGGAAACGCTTGCCATGTCCCCACTTCAAAGAAAACTGCAGGTGTCTGGGAGAATGGGGCTGAGGAGGAGTGCCGGGACAGTCGAGCCAACGGGATCTTCACAGCTCAGGAGCCACATCTGGGCACCCAAATAACATCAGAAAAAAAAATCTTGGCTTTTGTCTGGGTAGATTTCTGTCTACTTCTATTTCTGCACATTGCTGAGCAGTACTAGTTGGAGCAGTTACTATCTAGAGGATGATATTAGCTTTGCATCCACGTGACTCTCTAATTCCTTTCTGTAATGGGCTTAAAATGGAGTGTATGTTCCCATTTTTCTCAGTAGGCAGTTATGTTTCCCATTTGAAATTATACAGCCTTACACTGCACTTCATAAAAAATTTTCTAAGGAAGAGCCTGAAATTGCTGCATAGTTCGATTTGCTGCTGAGGAAAACTGTTGTTTCAGCACGACTGAGAGGTACAGCACTTTCTACTTGCAAAACCCAACAGAAAGATGGTTCTTGGTACAATTTGGCCAAGTGGGTAATTGAACCCCCCCTAAAGGATGTAAGACTCTGTAACTAGTGACTGTAATGCCTGGAAGTTCATGTCAAGAAAGTTACCAATTAATAGAAGTATTTTGCAGGATAAACTTGTAAACAGTAAAGAAAAAATAGACAACCGACATCATAGATGTCACCATAAAGCTGTCACTATGAATGGGCTTCAACCCAAAGCAGACTGCTGCAGCTCCACATGACTGTGGGCAGTGGTTTCCATAGAGTCCTAGAATGGTTTGGGTTGGAAGGGACCTCTAAAGATCATCCAACCTCTGCCCTGCAACGAGCAGGGAAATCTTCAACTAGATCAGGCTGCTCAAAGAAATGTCAGACCTTGAATGTTTCCAGGTATAGGGCATCTACCACCTCTCTAGGCAACCTCTGCCAGTATTTCACTAATCTCACTGTAAAAAAAGTCTTATATCTAATCTAAATTGATCCTCTTTTAGTGTTGGGAGTGGGTAGTTTGCTGCAAAGGAATGTACAAAAGAATGGTAGTGAAAATATTAAGTCACAATGTATGTCTAGTAACACCTGTGTTCACCAAAGGTGAGAGCAGCAATGGGTCACGCTTTGGTGAATTATTGAACTAGTGGGGTTGGCATCATCTGCAGGAGGTTTATACCTGAGTGAAGGCAGCTGGGAGATACCAAACAAATGGGGTAGTGTCTTACATCGCCTTTTAAAAATGTTCACATGACTTCTTATCACTCAGCCATGGCTGATGTCACTACCATTGCTTCCCACTTTCTGTGATACAGATCAGCTTGGCAGGTTTTCATCACACATCCCAGATGTGTACCTGGTGCAAGTGGGAGAGAAAATAAAGCTAAGAATGGACTTTCCCAGTCAAAATAGCACATTCCCTGTGACAGGTTGCTATGGGAAGTGATCATTCTGACAGTCACCAGTTTGGTGAGTTGGCATGGCGCTGATACAGCCTGCAACAGATTCACAAGAGAGGTGTCCCACAACCAGCCAAGCCCACCACTTATCTAAACAGACCTCAAACTTGAGTTCTGAAGAACATTAAAAGCGGTTTGAAGAGCACGTTCAGAGTCTGACCTGAATATTCTCCTTCTTTGCTGTAGTTGTCTGGTGTTTCCAAGAGCCATTTCAAAGGTGAACTCAAGGTTTTCGTTAGGGCTATGGCCAGAATGACACTCTGCGCATCAAACCCGAATATTCAGCAGTAACTGAGCTGCTGAACGCTGCTGCTCAATGATCTCATAGGGACAGGGCAGCTGAAAAGGCTTGACTTCACCTGGTCTTGCAGAAAACACTGGGAGTTGTTTAAACAGCTAGCCAAACAACCTCCAGCATCTGCTCCCTTACCAGAGGAGGCCAAACAACAAACATTTTCCTGGATAAAAGTTTCCACCAAGTTCTCACTGGCAGGAGGGAGATCTGCCAAGAGCATTGCTCTTCGTCACCGAGACCTGGTGTCCAGGGGCTGACCTGGACATAGAGGCAAATTTGGGCAACCTGGTTGCTCTCACCATGTATGAGGACACCTATAAACAGTAATTTGGGCTAAGTGTTTGGGTTTGTCTTTTCCAGGTTTTTACTTGTATTATCAGGAGCTGGTGAATTGCTAAAGGCTTGGCGGCTGATAAAAACAAGTGCCATGCCAGATCCAGGGAAAATCCCACACTCAGATGCAAGTTGCTACCTCCAGCAATTCTTTCCTGCATGTTTCAAGGCCCTGAGGGACATATTCTTTGACAGCACTGTTGGAGGACAAGGCATACTCTGCATGTTGAGCAAGACAGATTTTGCTGAGACAGTGGTTCCCATGGTCAAGTTTAAGCTGTAGCTGTTAAATAAATCAAGAGAGGAGCTCTGTTCCCGGGCTTGCTGTGACTTGTCACACACTGGTACATTGTTCTCCTGAGGTGGGATTCACTGTTCTTGGTGTTTGCCAGCTAAAAATTAAGCACCTTAAATTGAGCTGACTGAAAATAAAGCAAACACTAGCAGCCCTTGTCTCTTTCTCTAGACAAAAGAGAGCGTTGAGCACTGCCACAGTATGATTCATCCCAAACTTAAAAAAGTTAAGCCAGGGAGTTGAGTTCTTTTCTGGACATGCCCATTTTGCTCTGTCAACTACTGAGACAGATGAGACATCTGGCTGAGACTTCAGAGCCAATATTTGGACATCTGTTGTGAGGTAAATCCCACCGTTGTCCACCACATATGAACAGGTTTGGGAATGCATGGAGAACACAGCAAACACAGGGGCAATACAAACATTCAGCCTTCTGCAGGCCTGTGTGCCATGTTTTTGGCTTTTCCCCAATTTCCTTCCTAATAACCTCCCTCTTCTCCATCTGATCTCCACTGATTTTACATGGTTAACTTTGCTCAGAAACTATCTTTCACTGACCAAGAGGTTACCCTGACTGCTGATATGACTGAACCCATACACCCTGTAGCGGGGGACAGGCTCATCTTTTGGCTGGGAGAAGAACAGACCAAAACAGTGCCAAGATGATCACACTCTCGCAAGGCATTTATTATTACCCAGAACGCAAATCCACCACCCCAAGGCAGGAACTGACATCTGAGCCCAGGCAATGCAGGTAGGTGGAACCTTGGATCTGGCTTTTCTGGACTGCCTCAGGAACGTCAGCGTGCAAAATCAATCCTTGAAATAAATGAGTTTGCTCAACTTTGGGCGTCAGTGGACAAGTACACCAAATGCCTACTTAGACCTGCCGTCTGCTGCTCCTCTGCAGTGTCCATCCCTCTTTCCCTGTGGCAGGACAAGGCTGGCCAGTTGTGCACCTAGTGACTGAGCATTGAGCCTTGTCGGGAACAGAGACCTGCCCTGTCTGTGAGCACCCAAAGAACCACTGGGTCAATTTTTCCCAGTAGCCCGTGTCCCCACGTAAGAACATAGAAATCTGGGGAGACATGTACACAGCTGAAGTGGTGTCATTTTGTGTACAAAGGCCTTAGTTTGATTTAAAGATCTTGAACCTGCTAGGTAATCAGAAATCCCAATAATCCTCAGATAAAGAGATGTGGATCTGATCAGCTCCTTGGAGACTGTTGATTGATACTGCCAACAAATGAGAGGTGTGGTATCAGATGTTAAATTTCTCAGGAAAGAAGTTAGAATAAACAAAACTAGTTTTACTTAAATTCCTCCACCACACAGACATTTAAATACAGTCAGTTGGGTGCCAGTGGCACTGCCATTGGGAAGTGAAATCCTGAAGGAAATAAAACTGAGCACAAGCCAAATGGAAACTGAAGAGCCAAGGTGCAAGTCACAGGGGTTCCCCTCATCCCAGTCTGGAAACCTCGCCAGAAATATCATGAAACCGTTCATCCCACATGTAATGTAATTTGTCTTCTTATTCTGTTATATTTAATCTGACAATAAATCAACATATATGACATGGCTGCCATGATTAGTTCTGTGTGGATGTCTTCATGGCTTGACTATGGCTACACTCTGGCCGTGGCTTGGGATAGCTACCTAGCTCACCTTAAAGAGATGTTATCCTGAAAAGTGGCTAAACCTGGGTCATGGTGGTAGATGAGAGAGGTCAGGAGAAGCACTGAAGAGCCTCCTTCTCCCCACAGGAAAGCTGGGGTGTGGTGGACAGCCCAGCTGCAGTGCCCTCACTCCTCTGCAGTGCTGGGAACAGGCAATCCATGGCAGTGGGGAAGAGCAACAGCCCTGAAGTGCTGATGCTCCTGGGAGCCAACTGTGCTGACCGACCCCCGCACAGTGGGGGAGAAAAATAAAAACCAGCCCAGGAGGGCCTTGTTGTGAGAAGGAAGTATTATTTAACGTGCATTGTGTTGGGAAAGGAAAACAAGGGTCCTGGCGCTGGGCCAGGTCCATTGGCCTCTTTTTTTTTTTTCTCTTTTCTATTCTTCTGGGCAATTGTTCTAGTGAGGCCAGGTTTTTTTGGTTGTTTTTTGCTTTGTTTTGTTTTCTTTGGTGTTTTTGGAGTTGACAATGCACGGGGTAATTTGTCGGTGCTTTTCCTGTGTTTTGGCACAGGGGCTGCCCAAACACTTGGCTGTCCTTCCTGTGGCAGAGATGCCACCGCCATGGCCACTGGCACCAGCACTGGTACATGGGTTGCATCATCAGGAGAGTGGGGGCTTCTCGACTGCCCCAGAGCTGTGGGGCAGAAGGGAGAGGCAGGAGTGCGGGCAGCGAGGTGAGTCAGTGTGGAAAAGCAGCACACATTTCTGCAGTGTGACTCACCAGCCCTTAGGAAGAAAAAAAAATAATAAAAAAAAATTCCAGCCAAATTCTTTCACGGAGGTAAACAAGGTCACACAGCGCAGCGAGATCCTGTTTACCTGAGACAGGACGTCTTTGCAGAGCCTGTGCTGGAAGCAGGGACATGTTGACATGACTCAGAGTGGCCAATGCAGGGAGATGGGGCTGGGGGCACCTCTCAGCCCAAGGGTCCCAACTTCACTGAGGCAAGAATGAGGCAAAGCCTCAGATGGTCTTGTCTGTAGAGGCTTTCCCGACTGCCCTGTGGCTCTGCCAGGAGGGAGAGCAGGAGGCAAGGGACCACTGGGCTATGGCAGGGCTGTGCTGGTATTTAGTGCTCATCTCCAGCCCTCTCCATGCTCCTGGCCCTGGCAGCTCTGACCCACTGCTGCCAACCTGCCCATACCCCATCCTGAGTGGGGTGCTTTCCCTGCAGCCCCACGAGGAAGTCCCAGTGGCCACATGGTTAATTAGAGCCCATTCCAGACGCTGACTGAGTGTTTTTTCCTGATAACAAGACGTGTGTGAGTGTACGTCGCTCGGGTGAATATCCTGTTCTTGCGACGGGCCGGAGAAGCGGGGGGCAGCTGGCGGGGGGGGACAGACGGGACCGGACACAGGGCAGTGCACCGGGATTTCGCATTCCTGGCATTCCTGCCTTGGCCTGTGGCTGCAAAACAGCCCAGCGGGGAGCACAGAATACCCACGGGTGGCTACCCCAGCCACTTGCACGCTCATGCTTTGCCTCCATCACTGCCTCCGTGGGGACCACCACGACTGTGGTGTCAGGGCAAGGGGTCAGCCTGCACCACCTGTCTGCAGCCACCAGGTTCCCAGATGGAAACAGACTGGCCTGCTCTGTGTCTCCCCTTTCCCTGATGGTCTTGGCCACTTTTCTGGCACCTGCCCCTCGGTTTGACCTTCCTGGCAGTGTCCTGCCCCCATGCTCCAGCCCTGCAGCAGGGCACGCCAGTGTGAATCTGTGCTGGGAGGTCATGGGCACCTGCTGTGGGATGAAAGGCTGTTATGGCCTCGTGGAGTTCCCATGTCCTGCCCTTGGCTACCTTGACCAACCACTGCAAGGACTTTGTGCTCAGGTCTCACAGTCTGGGTTCTCACTGGATGAGAAAGCCCCGCTCTCTTCCCCACTGGGGTGTGTGCATGGGGAGGACAGGGATACACAGGAGTAGAAGTTACTGTAGTCTGAGCAGTTGAATTCAGCTCACAATAAACTGCTCCTTCCTCTTCCACAATTCTCAATCCATCAGTCAGACTGGGCTTCTTGCTGAGTCCAGACAAGTGAAGGATGCTTGAACTTTCCCCACCCCCAAGTACCTGTTAGGAACCAGCATGGTGATAGAGGACCCCACAGGACACCCTCCTTCTCTCAGCATTGCTTCAGCTCTTGAGAGTGCAAGAAAACACTCACAGCTCTGCTTCACTTCCAGAGAAAGCACAGAGCTCAAGGGTGCCACTCAGCTGGCTGACTGGACCTGCTCCCAGCTCCTGCACGCGTGCAGAGGTGAGCTAGGATCTGCATTCCAGATATCCAGAGATGCAGTGAGAAGAGCTCTTTTCTTTTCTCTCTCTTTTTTTTTTTTTATTACTTTTTTTCACTGACACACCAAACCAAACAGGGCCAATGCTGACCCTCGGCCAAAGCTATGTCAGGATGGTTCTGTCTCACAGTCAAATTGTGATCCTTGGGTCTTGCACAACCAGGTACTTGAAAAAGTACTTTAAAACCCACCTCTGTTCCACCTTCTCTAGCTTCCTACCTTCTGCTTTCACAACCTTCTGTGGCTTGATAACTTTCTCAATGAAATAGGCACATGTCATAGCCCCAATGACAGCTTAAACAGAAGGAAAAGGAGCCTTCCTGGCTCCCATCACCAGCTGCACACATGTGTTGGAAGGGGAAGGAACTAGGAGGAAAGAGGACAGTGCCTCTGGTCACATGCAAAACACTATTTTTGAGGAATTGAAAGCTTGTTATGTCTGCAAGATTGCAAGAAAAATAAAAACCAAACAACCGAGGATGCTTCTGCATTTTGGGAAGTGGCCAGTGCAACCATGCTGAGGCCTGGGTAGGCTTGTGGGAAGCTCTCAAGGGAGTCCTGGTGACAGACCTCCCTGCAGCCATCAGTAAGAAAACTGGGGTATGCTGAGTGCAGGTGCCACCCATGACTGGGCATACAGCAGGGATCTGAGCCTCCTCCCAGAGCCTGCTGCCTTTGCCCTGGCAGTGATGGGGCGAGGAGGTGCTGAGGTCTGGCATTTGCTTATTGCTTGGTTTTGGGGTGGCCACAGGCAGTTATGATCTTGGTAGATCTGTGTGTTCCTTTGCTGTGCTGCTGGTGGGGGAATCCCACAAGAGCAGGTCAGAGTATCTGTAGGACTGCAGTCAGCACCAGCTAAGCTGCCTTTGCTTTGCATGGAGGTGGGCCCTTGCTGTCTCAGGGACTGTCTCTGTAGAGAAGAGCTGCTATGCATTGATCCCAATTTTCTTCCTGGCACAGAGGGCCTTTTTACCTCTCCCTGGAAGGAGACTAAGCCATGCTGTAGAAGAGTGCTTGGTGTAGGACAAGGCAAAGGGGGCCTCTATATTTTGAGCTCAGTCCCCAGTGCTGCACAAAGACTCCCTCCAGAGCTCTGTTTATTCCTAAATTCATTACAGTCAACTTGTTTTTAAACTGCCTTTTACCAATGCAGCTGAGAAGAGCCCTGGTATTGGGGAAAGGCGGGAAGATTTTGGATAACACATTGACAAGTGCCTTACAAACTCATCCAGGTCTGTAGGAGGAACAGTGTCAAGGTCTGACAATAGCTGGCAAAGCCTGTCCCATCCCAAGGTTGCTTGGGAAGGGGTGTGAATGAGTCCCATGATGCCCAGAGAAAAGTTCCAAAGATTAGGATCTTAATCTGATGCACAAAGTTCCAGTTGCTCATGGACTTCAGACCTCCCCAGGGCTCTCAAGCAATCCAGCTCCTTGGGAATGGGAAAACCCCAGCAGGGATTCGCTGGACTCCCAGAGGATTACAGCATAAATGACTAAACCTGTTAGGTCACTCAAATGATCTTCTTCCTTTTATGGTCAAAATCAAGTGTCAGAATCACAGGTTTCCTCTTTCCTTAGAACTGGGTTTTCTCAGTACCACAATTCAGAGGATGCAGTGCTAAAATTAAGTGTCTGAAAGCACATGCATAGTGTTGCAATCTTGCTGCCTTGCCTACTGGTCTATGTAATGCATGAGTTGGGTAACAAACAATAGAGGTTGGAAATAGCCAGGACGGAGATTTCCTCTTTCGGTTGCAGAATTGTTTCCTTGACTGGTGCGTGCATAAGCCAGGTGGCAAAATGCTTGCCCTGACCAAGTTTCCTGGCAAGCAGAAGGGGTCTTTGGATGAGGGTGGAAAGGGGAGAAAAAAAACAGTTCCAAAAAATCAAATCCTTCCTCTAGGCTTACCTTCACCCTTCTATTCCTTTACAAGATCACTTTGTCTCTCAGTAAGTGGTTCTGGCAGCTCCTCACAAACTTCTCAGGTCCTTTTTCAAACCTGTGGATGGAAACTATTGGCACCCCGTACTAGCGATGGAGACCTGAGATACAGATGCTCATGTCCAAGCACCTCTGCTCATTGCCAAAACCTGGCACTGTGAACTCTCCCATCCACACACATTCCCCAGGAACACGTATTACAGGGAGCCAGGTCTTACCAATACTGTGGAGCAGCAGAGCTTGTTGGTGTCCCAAATTCAAGCACTGCAGTGACCATCTCCCTTAGCCCAGAAGTCGCAGATGGTACCTGCTCTGGCACTCACAAGGCCCTTGTTTCCCTCCACTCCAACTCAGTAAGGACTCATCACATTTGAGGTTCAGGACCCACCTGCCTTACCCACAGCTCACACTTGCAACACCTGGGCCTTGTGGCCATGGGTGCCCCAAATGCCAAGGACTCTCTCAGCAGCAATGACATCCTTCCCCAGCTGCACCCACAGTGGGCACAGCAGCACCTCACCAGCTCCCAGTGTTTACTGCCTGAGGGCCTCCACTGCTTGGATGGGTGTTCACATGCACCCAGATTCCTTAGAGGATTTTTAAATCCAAGCTTATAAATATTCATGTTTTCCAGATAGGAAAAAATTCCTCTGTTACTGGCTGTCCTTCCTCAGGAATTGGTGGTATATGACAGGAGAAGACTTCAAGCTCCCAACGTTACTCCTACACCCATCCACCCAAACCAGCTCTCTTCCCAAAAGGAGAAACAGCTCCTTAACCCAAACCACTCCAACCAGCTAACATCTTGCTTGGAAAAAACCACACAGGATGAACTTGCAATGAAATATCCCGCTTTCTAGGTTAGAGCAGGGAGGGAAGGGAACAGGATTCAGTCCTGGGTTTGGGGGTTGCACCTGGCTCTGCTTCTGCCTTCAAAGTGGGAAACTAGAGCAGATTTTCTGTCCCACATGGTAGCAGCATCTCTCTGCTACTTCCTGGCCATGAGCTTTGAAATCATCTACAAGACCTGAGTAAATAAATAAGTACAACAATAGGTCACAGCATACCCGGTGGGACTATCCATGGAAAAGGGAAAATACATATCATGGGGAAAAAAACTGCAAATCCTGTTCAGCTGCTCCTTTCTGTTTCATTTAATGCACTTGAAGGTGGCCATGCTGGGAAAATGCTTTATTCAATTACCAGGCTGCTCACACCTGCCTCAGCAGAGTTAGGAGAGCCTCATCCCAGCCAAACCTGAATGCAAATAATGCCTTTTTCAGTCCTTTTACTCATCCCAGCCAAGCCTGAATTCCCATTTCAGTCCTTTTACAACTGTCTGATGTACCCAGTGGGATGCTCTGATGTGTAAAACGTCCCCCCTTCTTCCCAGGGGACAAACCTGCATCACTGGCTGCCACCTTGCTGCAGCAGGCACCAGTCCTGCCCTTCACAGAGCAAGAGCTGGATTTATGCATCCTTCTGGAAGGGAGCTGCCCCTCACCCAGCCTGGAATGCTCTGAAGCAGGGTCCCCTGCGAGTGAGAGGTGTGCTCCTGCTTTGCTCCACCGGCCAGCACTGCCTCAAACTTTCCAGGGCAAGGCTATGCTGTGATTGTGGTGTTTTGTCCATGGCTACTAGGTTTATGGGACACCAGGGAGACCCCCTTTTCCTCCCATCCCCCTCCCACTGCAAGCATTTTGTTTTTCTTCTTAATTAATGGAAAAAATTCCTGAACCTGTCAGGGGGAAGGAAGGTCTTTTCTCTCTCTCTCTGTGTCTCTCCTCGGTCAGTTACTGAAATACAAACAATATCCATGGTCATGGTGAAACATTTTTTCCACCTAAATAATACCTCTGAAGATTTTAAAGGCGCAGGCCCCTTTGCACAGCCCACCCCCCCCAGCATGAGAGATGCCCAGGAGGCATTATCCAAGCATTGTAGGCATCCTGCAGAGATGCAGGAACATCCCGGATTTTTCTACAGACATGCAGGTGTGAAGAAGGGCTTCTTTCTGGGAGCACACCTTTGTTCAGTCATCACCACTTTTCCTGTGGTGACCCCATTTACTTTTGTCTCTGATGTCGGTGCTCACAGCCAGCTCTGTGATGAAGAGACCAGCAGCAGCTGACACCATCTCCTCTGCTCTTCCCTGGGTCTGTACTGAGATTCCTACTGAAAAATAGCTTCTCTCCATTGAGTAAACAGATGAGGAGGGCCTGGGTTTGGGAACCAGAGCTCGCCTTTACCAACTGCATCGGCCAGAAGTGGTCGGGGCATTTGGGAACTTGGGAGTTTCCAAAGCTGCTGGGACAAGACCTACTGCCAAGCTGCTTGGCTGGCATTTCTGCAGCATCCATTGAATTTTTGCAGCATGTGCAAAAAAAACCTCACAGCAAACATTTTGAAATGTGTATCGACTGTCAAACCACAAAACTCCCTGCTGCCCAGGACCCTGTTGTGTTTGGGTTGCTGCTTAATCCCTTGCAAACAGCTTTATTGAGATAGTAATAAAAAAGTAATAAAAAAGGAGGGTTGTTTCCCTTGGAGCTGCCTTTACTCCAGCCTTTACTGAGAATCCAAGGCAGTCCATCATGCTGCAGAATCCCATTTGGTCTCTGCCTGGCTAGGGTAGGAAAAATGGTAGGTGAGGCCCTGCAATTCATTTTATATTTTGGTGTCTTTGCCTTTCTGGCTCTTCTGCCAAGAGCGCCACAGATCCACTGCTGTGACTTAATTCCTTATATTAACCCAGTGTCTGCACTACCTGCAGGGACACTCCAGCGTTTGGGGTTTCCTCCCATTCACACGCTCTTAGCACTCAATGTTGTTGGGGCTTTATTCTTCCTTTAACCCTGTGAAGAAATCCACAAGCAGCTGAAGCTGCCTGGCTTCCTCACAGTGTCTTTAAAGATGGGAAATTCCCAAGCCTGCAACAAGTTCACTTGGTCACGGGCAGATTATAGTTCAGGGAGGGGCAGCACCATTTGGTCACGGGCTGTGTGAAGTCGAGTGGGAAACAGCTGCATGCTCTGGACACGGGCTTTTGTTGTGTTTTTTTTTTCCTAAATAGCTTTTAATTATTCTTATTTTCCTCCTTCTTTGTATCTGCTTTTCCCTTGGCACAGCTGGCTTCTCTGCCCCCGGGGCCCACCAGATATTGATGCATGGAGAGTGAGATAGGGCCACCCTCCAACACATCCCTGTTCCACCCTGGCTTAAAGAAGGATGGCAATGGTTTCCACCAAGCCCTCTCCACCTGTGTCTAGAGTGTGGGCAGGTTGGGCAGCAGGACAGGGTGGCTGTTGTGGAGGGGGAACAGCTTATGTGGGGGAGGCACGAGCTCTGCACAGGGAGGAGTGTCTGTGTGGGCTTCATTCCACCTGGCTGGGCTGGAGAAGGCTCTTTCTTGGAGCCACAGCCAGGCCTGGGGGTGAGCTTAATCTATTGGTGTTCCTGAGCACCAATAAAACAAACAGTCAAGGGTTTTCCCAAGCCTGGTGAGGAAACTCTCGTGAACTGATTTTTCACCGCATTTAGCCATGCAACAGCTTTGATATTGCAAACTGTTAATGCTAAAACCCACAAAGTCCGGCTTTAAGACTCAGGGGTTTGCTTTTTGTGCCTGAATAGCCCATGGCCTTGCTCTCCCCTCTGTCTGCTGCTTTTGGGAGCCATGTTATTACAGAAGGATCTATTGCTGAAGCCTCTCTCCATTGCCTGGAAGGCTGGATGCATTTCCTCCATCAAAAGATGAACCTCCTGTTGAATGACATATCCTGAGACTGGGGCTTTAGGTAAAGTAGCAGCTAAGCAATTAAATCAAGGAGAGTTGCCAAGACTCTCTGGCACCTCTGAGATCACCTGTAGCACTGAGTGCACCAAACTGGCATCCCCACACGGAGATGCTTTCCGGCAGCATGCTGCAGCCCTCCCAGGATTTATTTCCCAAGCTTGGCTTCGCAGGGTAGATGCAAACCACCCACTCCAGCCTTGAGAAGTGGTGCAGGTGCCCTCCTTCCCATGCCCCGTGCTGATCTGTGCTGTCCTGACCTTGCACTTGAGGGAGCAGCTGCTGCACATGGCGCTGGGCCCCGTGGAGGTGTTGGCTGTGGCATCTTTCAGCACTGATTTGTTTTGACCTGTTAAAAGCAGAGATATGAGCTTGTGGATGGGGTTGCGTGGGGACTGCCATGGCCAGGCCCCCTGGGATGCCAGTTCTTTCCTCCCCCTCCTAGTACATGATGATAGGCCTGTGCTTCCTGTGCCTTAAACACCTCTTTGCACACTTTGCTCCCCAAATTCCCTGCTGGCAGTCCCTCAGGCCCAAAGAAGTCTCATGCCAAAAATCTTTTTTCACTGGATTAGCCTAAGGAAATCTGAGTGGGGATGTGATTACTATCCTCATTGTGATTTTGCCTGTACTTTCCATCCCCGGGGGCAGACAGAGCTCACCCCTATTCCAGCTCCCTTCAGAGGTTCAGGGAAAACATGTCATCACCCCAAAATGAACCGTGTGCACACCTGGGAGTGCCAGGCTTCTCCTTTAAGGAGAGCCTGGAGCACTCCTACACACTGAGGTCCCCAGGTTCACCTTTTCAGCACGAGTTCCTACATGGGTCTACATTCCCCATAGCTGAGCCATAGTCTGGGGGTGCTGTGCGTGTGCTGAGGGGATCCCAAAATTGAGGCACAGGGCAGCAGCTGCCTTCACTCCCCACAGCTTTGCACCCAAGTGCCAGATATGTGATACCTCCCTTGCTGGGAGGAAAGGGAAATGCAGTGGCCTTTCCGACCCACCGAGGGAAGGACTGCTGTTGTCTAGACGATGTGACTAAGGAGGGAAGGGGCTGACTGTTTGTACAGCTTTGGGGACTGTAAACAGTGCCGGCTGTCCCAAGCCCTTCAAAGCAGAGGAATCCGGAGATAGGATGAAAGCACAGGGAAATTCTGGCTGGGTGTCTGAGCAAAGCAGCTAAGGAGAAGGGGACAAAATCCCTAGCACCTGAGTCATTTCAAACCAGCCCAAGAGAGGAAGGAGGAGCACAGCACAGCCAGCCGTGGTGGGCAGGGCTGTGTGTGGGCTCTCAGGACTTTCCCAGCTTTGGTTGCTTCTCTCTGCAATTTCAGAACAAGTGTCCTGAAAAGGAAACTGGAGGCCCTGGGAATCCTGCTGTGCCCTGCAGTGAGCTGGTTTGGCCTCTGCTTTTCATTCAGCTCACAAAAGAAAGAGAAAATGCTGTTTGAGAGGTGGNAAAAAAATGAAAATAAAATAAAACATCTTTACAAACCAAAAGAAACAATTTTGGAACAGGAAAACAAAGTGTCTTAAGACTTGAGGGCTTGGGGATAGAGGGAGAGAGAGATGTGCCACCTTGGCAGTGGCACGAGAAGTGCTCTGGGCTTGCAGGAGGTGAGGACTGGGTCCCTCCCCAACTTGTAACAGCTCCCAGGTTGTGGCTTTGGCTTCTTCCCCCATCTCCCTCCAGGGTTTTGCCCTTCAACAGGGGGGGTGTGTGTGCAAGGGAAGAAGTGGCTGGAGGCAGGAGGGGCAGGGGAACTGCTGCGATCACTTTGGGCAGGCATTTTCTTCATGTGTAACTGCATCACCCAGCATGGCACAATCTGAGGCTGTGACTCCAAGGTGATGCTGGGAATTCCCATTATATGTAACATTTGTGCTAATGGTGACTGAATATTAGGTGTGCAGAAACAGCCCTTGCCCACAGAGTCCTCCTCCCTCCTCAGAGATAGGGGCACTGTCCCAGGAGGAACTCTACAACTGACCCTCCAGCTGTTCTCCAAGTCCTCCTCACTTAGAACAACTCATTTCTGTCTCAGGTGGCTGCTGCCAACAGCAAAGACCACCCTCATTTCTTTCTGTTTTTCATTTCTCATTTCTACACAGAGCTACCCACATCTTGGATCAACTTCCAAGCTAGGTGAGTTGGGAACATCTAATGGGAAAAGAGACCAAGCAGGAATTTGAGAGGAAAAATGAGAGGAAAATGATGGGAGATGTAGGGACATTGGCAGGGAGAGATCAGTGGAGGCATGGTGTGCAGGACACCCAGGAAGAGGTTAAAAACCTCGTGGGAATGACATGATTCTGCTTTCAGGACCACAGAGCAGGCAAGGACAGCTCACTGAGATTAAGTCATGCTTCTAAGTTTGGCTGTCCTTGGTCTTGTTGTGGTGCCACTTCTCCTCCTGCAAGGAAGTTGTGCATGGGGGGGTGGTGCAGAGTGAGAGAAAAAGGCAAGGAGAGAGAGAGATCAGATGATGCCTCTGCCTGCCCCATCCTGGGCCTCGCAGGCACGTTGCAGTAACAGTGTGCTTTTCTGCCTGACCAGTGAAACCAATGCATGCACATGCCTCTGAGCTTCCTGCCACTGGGGAATGAAATCCATTTAAGAACATATTTATATATATATATTTATATATGCATGTATAAATACACATACACACACACACGCACACGCACACGTATGTATATATACACACACACACACATATACACGTGCACACATACAGAGCAAATTTAAAAAATAATTTGAGTCCGAGCCTGGAAAGTTGAATTCTCCACAAGCATGTGCAAAGATGGCTCCCCTTGGCAGGGGCCAGGGGCGTGGAGACGATTCTGCCACCGTGTGCTCCTTCCCCACGATCCAAACACCTTCCAGTCAGCACCAGGAGCAGGAGGAGAAAGGGAGGGGGGGAATGCATTTGGCTTCTTTGTTTTGTTTTTCTTTTGTTTCTTTGCTTGTTTGTTCTGTTCCCCGAGATGTTGTATATCTTAGTGGTTTTGGTTTTTCATTTTTAAAATAAAATATACACACGCACATTAAAAATATATATCTGTCCAGGTAGGGCGATAAAAGTCCTTAGTGCATTTTCCATCATTGGTCGCCGCTCGCAATCTGAGATATGCCTGTTTCCAAAATGTAGGTCCAGTGCAAGTGTAGATCTCAGCCAGGCCCCCCAGCCTTACCAGAAGCATGAGAGAAAGGGAGAATATTCCCCTTCTGCCCTCTGTCCACCTGTTCTTCTTCTTCCCTTAGAAGAAATTGGACCCATTTTCCTTTTCACATTTTCCATCCTGTCGTCTGTAGCAGGGAAGGCATTGTCCTGTTCTCATCACAAGCTGTGGCTGTTTGGTGTTCATGGTTTTATTTGTACTTTGTTCTGTTCTCGTATATATATATATAAAGGTCATCTTTGTACTTTTTGTGTGTGTGTGTGTGTAAAAATTTAAAATTATGCTAATAAATGAAAGAAGGGAGGCTTTGGTGGGAGAAGGTCCACTGATGGAAAGGGAAGCACCAATTGCCGTCTGAATCAGACATCGAGGCAGATGGACAAAGAGGAAAAGTTATCACTCCAACGACCCCATGGGGGCAATACAGCAAATATATTAAATAAACCTGGAAGTGAAACAAAACCAGACACAGCATTAGAATATGTAACTCTTTCCCCCTGCAACTACCCTTCTATTCCCTTTTCTCCTCTGGAAATATTTGTGTCAAAGTGCCAGATTAGAAGCCCAGGAGGACTTTTGACCTTCTCTATTTTTTACCCTGAACTGCATGGGTTTGCATCATTTCTATCCTGGGAACTTCAGGCTAGCCAGGAGAGTCCTGGGATAATCAGAGCCCTCACAGTGCTAAGCGTGGGAATCCCAATCCCAAGACACTGCCTGGTGCCCCTTGTCCACAGCTCCTGAAATGCCACACTGAAGCTTGCCATCTCCTCTCCCAAGGTGAGGGGAAGTGGAAGTGAAGTGAGTGGCCTGGGCTCATTCAAAGGGCTGCAGCAGAGCTGGAACCACTGAGCCATGGGCCAGAGCTCTCCCTGTTAAGTTGTCACCTCTCTCTAAATTCAGCTGCCCCCGATCTGTGCTCTGACTACTCTTTCCCTCTTTTCTGTACCTTTCCCTCTCATGGGGAACCAGGGCTTATTCTCCTTTCCCTTGCACCAGTGAAATTCTTTTGATGATGAGGGAACCACTCCTGTTTACACAAGTCAGAGAGAGAAGAATCAGACCCTGGCCTGACAAAGTCCAGATCTCTTGCCAGAGATTCCAGTTCTCCTCTCCCCTGCTATGACCTTTCTTATGCACATGGGTTTCCCGCTAGGAGAATGATGAACCGAAAGTGTTGCTGCTTTTCAGTCTTTCTGCCAACTCAAGTAATGAAATAAAAGGAAAAGGGATCCCCAGAGCAACATTAATTCTCTGCTTTCAATGGAGAATCAATAGAGAAAGGAGGACAGGAGTTGCTCCACAGAAGAGATGAATTACATGGACCCTGAGGGGATCTAGCTGTAGCGAGAAGTCAGACTTGTTCTCTGCCTGTAAGGGAGGCAGAGAAGGAAGAGGGCAGGGCCTGAGAGCAAGGATAGCTGGAGCAAGGATGGCTTGATCCTTCCAACTTTGGAAAGAGCCATAAAGGCACAAATAGGACACACATGCTGCCACCCAACCTAGTCCTTCCCCCTCCTTCAACCCAGGTTTTGTCCTGCAGTAGCCCCAACACTGAATAAGTGGCCAGTGCTGTGGGAAGGGTCCAAGATGCCATGTCCCAGGAGGACATCTCTCCCAACTGGAAAAGCAGCTTGCTGTTACCTGCCTTGTGCTCTGTCTCCCCTGCCAGCACTTCTATGCTATGAGGATTTCTTTCAGCACTTTCTTATCGTTGACATGCTTGTACTTCTTATGTTTCCTCTTCTGTGCCGGCGGCCGGCGCACTCGCTGCCTCTGTGAGACAGTGGCTGTGGTGAACGATGGGGACAAGCCTGCCAAAACAGAGGGGAGAGTGTCTGTACAGCGACGGGCAGCCGGCTCATGTTGAAATGCCTTTCTCCACACACTGTCAACAAAGAGCTCTGCAACAGGAGCGCCACAAGGCCTCTTTCTGTTCTTCTGTCCCTTGTCCTCTGTTCTCCACAGTCTCTGCCCTCTCCTTTTTCCCACCATGCCCTTCCCCTCACCTCTCACCTTCCCCTCCTTCGCTTCCCCCAGTTTCAGCCCCTCTCCCGCAGGGAGATATCCTGGGAAATATCCCTCAGCTGGTATAAACCAGTGAAGGTCTATCGGATTCACTTGAGATAAGCAGATTGAAGCCAGTGGAGGGCTCTTCCCTCTCTCCACAGACTCTCTCCTCATGCCTCCCTCCATTCTAATGCCAAGATCCTTACGTCTCTGTTCACGTGACCCCGGGCGGACGTTCCTGGGGGGCGGTCGGGACACGGCTTCACACCGACACTGTACATGGTCCTCCAAAGGCACAACGACTTTTTTGAATTTTGGCTTCTTCTGGACAAATTCAATCTTGAACACCTATTTGGAAGAGAGAAACAAGCAAAAGATTAATGCAGCTGCAGCTCCCGCTGTGTAAAAATAATCAGTGCCAGTGTGCTTCAGTACTGGCTTTCTTCCTAAAGGGTCAGAAGGCAGCTCATGGAGCACGGTTCAAATTCAGGGGAATTGTATGTATGTATGGGAGACAATCCTGAACGCAAGCAGCAGAGCAGACCTAGACCAGGCAAGTTTGGATGTCTTGGTTGGGTCCCCCATTCCTAACTATTGCTGCTGCTTAAGCAGGATGACTGTCCGATCACAGACAGAAACACAGAGCATGCAGAACATGCTGGCCTGTTTCTGACAGATGTGATGGCAAAGACCTGGGGGCAACCAGAACTGATTCCCACAGGAAACTACAGGAAGGGCAAAAGGAGAAAAACTCGGGCCCAATACAAGCTAACACAGCTTTGCAAGCTCTGCTGAGGCCTGTCTGAATTTGTCTCATGCTCTTTAATAACTCATAGAGCTGAAGCCCTGAACTCTGTGTTTCATGGGAAAGGCAGTGCTCTGGAAATTCCCTCGGACTCTCCACCAGTGCTGACTCAGAGGGAAGACACATCACTCCACATCCCACCACAGGGCACAAGCTTTCTAGGGGGTCCTCCCACTCCAGCAGCGGCTAGGCGTGACCCCACTCAGCTTATCTAGCAAGACTGCGGTCCCTGAAGTGCTCCACAAGCTATAAATACTCCCTGTGCCGTGCGTCTGGGATGGAATTCCTCTAAACCCACTGCCCCCAGCAGCATCCCTCAGCCAACACTGAAGCAGGCAGGCTGTTTATCTTTCCTTGAAAGCCCACTCCACACACTTCAGACCACACGCTGCTCACTAGACAAACACTTCCAGCCAAACAATAGAGAGACCTCTGTCCTCAAAGAAACCATTTCCAGGTCACTTTTTCAGGCTGGCTTTTGACCTCTCACTTGTTTTTTTCCAGAAAAACAACTCCTGCTCCCCCCCATTTTTCCCTCATTCAGCCTGGCTTTTCTGAGAAAGGAATTTCCTGATGAAAAGGGCTGTGTGAATACAGTCTCTCCCAGCCAACCTCTGCCGCCTGCCTGGGGGAGTCTCTTATGGCTCAGGCAGAGGATTAGTATGGGATGAGTATTATTTTTAAACAAGCTGTCTGGGAGGAAGCTGTGAGGAGATCACTGGTAGCTGTGAGGGGAGGATCAGAGCTAGAGGTTAGCCATCAGGTGTCTGCTGGCTGCTGGAGCAGGTCAGGAGGTAACTGTGGGCTGAGAAAGACAAGCTGCTCCAGTGCCTCTCTTGGAAAGAGGCTGCAGCAGCAGTGGGGGGATGGAGACTGACACTGCAAACCCTCCTCTTTCTGCATCAGAAATGGTTCCTGCGATGAAAGTGCCCCCTTTCTTCTACTCTAACGCAGCAGATAAGGCCACCTCGAGCCACAGAAAGAGCCATGGCGTGGAACTGCAGCCGGGGATGGAGCCCTGTAGCTCTGCATGGTGACAGTCCCCAGCTGCTGGACAGCACCAGCCCTCCCAGCAGCTGGCACAGATGTGACCCACGCCAGCAGCTGAAGCCCTGCGTGGGCAATGCAGAGGATGTGACTGCAGAGCGGGTGCAAGGCAGGCAGCTGCGTGAGCCTAGCACCTGAGACCCGCTGTGGGCTTGGTTTTGGGGCACTGAGATGGAGGTGGGTGGCAGGAGGAGGGAGCAGTGGGAGGTGTCTCCTTTACCTGGACGTGCCGGACACGAATCTGCGTGGGGCGACACTGCACGTTGCGGTTGTTGCAACACCCAGAGCAGCGCTGCACCTCCACACAGGGCGGCCACACCACGAAGTTGGCGTTGGTGCTGTCCACCATGTTGCGGGAGATTTCAAAGACCACCTCTCGCGTCTTGCACTCCGCAAGGACAGCTGTCTCTGCTGCTGCCAGGGCATCTGTGGAGGGCCAAGAGAGGAACAGGATGAAATGGGCTTTGTGGCTGTTACCAACCTGCTGCAGCCACCTCTGCTGGGAGAGAAAGACCCCACACCTCTCTCTCACACACACACATATATATGTTCTTTCTCCTTCTCCCACCACTCCAGCTCCCTCCCAGTACAGATACATGCCCTGTGAAGGAGGCCCCAGCATAATGATGCTTCTCACTCCAGCAACACAGTCCTAGGCAGGAGATGACACTTCTTTAGAGCAAACCAGGACTGGCAGGATTTAAAGCAGAGCAGCTTGCAGAGCCCCAGACTCCCTCTCCTGCCCTCCTGAGGTTTGACACCCAGCTCTTACTCGAGGCCCAGACCCTCCTTCTCATCTGTCTGTACCTGCATGTTCACTTATAACCTCTACCCCCCTATCTGTATCTCAGACATGCATCTGCACCCACCCATGGCTGCTCAGGTGAGTGCCCCAACAATCACAAGGTGCAAGACCCCCAACTCACCGAGGCTTCGTCGCTCTCGAGACAGGGCCACAAGGTTTTGACCTGGCTGAGTTGCATTCACGTTCAGGCTCAAGCTGTCCTGCTCTGCAGAGGGAAAGACATGACCGAATAGCACCAAGTACAGGCAGGAAAAGATAGTAGGCACTTGTGCTCAGATCATCAGCCAAAGTGCAGGGAACAAGGGATAAGGCACAACCCCAGTACGTCACACTAGGTGTAAATCCATCTGCAAGGTTACAGCTATGCTGGGGCATGGACATGCCAGGTTTCCTCTTGGATCAGACTGGGCAGCTCAAAGCAACAAGCGTATCATGAAAGAGGGGTCCCAGTCAGGTCTGGGAAAGGAAAACTCCAGCCCAAGAATGATAAGGCCCACATCAGGGCTTTTTGGTGTCAGGGAAGAGTAGCAGAGGGATTCAGAACAGCCAGCTGAGACTGGGATACAGCAAGGAGAATCAAAGACCAGATGGGACCAGCAAAGAATTTGGTATATAATGCTGAGGTGCCTTGCTGAGGTGACTTGGGATTGGGAGAGTTGGGAAGTGAGAGGGCAGGTGAAGGAGGTGTTGGGTGGGAGGTGGGGTGCTTGCTTTCTCTCTCCCACCACATCTCAGCTGCTCTAGGTTAGAGTATTTCTATGACAGAAGAACAGAAAAATAGAGTTAAAATTACTTTTCCTCTATACTACTCTTAGGTAAGTGGCAGGATCTGGAGGTGGTTCAGTCAGCGATGGGAGAGGAAGACCGATAGCATTGAGGCCAGCCCTGAGCGGTTCCCTCCCACCCCACTGCTTTTTCCCATAGGAAGTGCTGAATAGAGAAATGCCCATAATCCCCATGGAGCACTCCAACATGCAGCCCCTCCTGAGCTCCGGACAATGGCTGCGCGCGAAGATAGCTCCCACCCAGCCACAGCTCTTTCCTTCTCTGACCTGCTTTAGCAGCTGAAGGAAACTGAATGGACGTCAGCATCCAGGGAGCAATTTTCTTAAAGGGAATTTGGGCCCAGTGGAAGATCTCTGTTTATCAGATGTGTGGTGGAGCAGACTTCCCTTACCTATCATGTCCCATTCCTCTTCCTCAGCCCTGCCCAAGTGCAGCCCTTTTATAAGGGAGAGCAGAGGCTTTGCTCTCTGCTCAGCTCTGAAGCAGTTGCTGAAGGATTTGGGATAGGTACACAGAGGCAGGAATGATGTGCCTGAGCAGTCAACATCTACATGTGAGATGGACACACAGACACCCTTTAAAGCAGCTGGAAAGGTGTGATCAATTCTGGGCCCCATTTGTCTTGCCCTGAGGCAGATGCCCAAAAGGAGAACTGGTGGATCATGCTCTAGAAGGGTGTGTAGCTCTCTTGAGGCCAGAGAAGATGCCTGGCTTAGATGGACACACCTGCTTTGCAGGCAGCCACAGTTAACAGTGATGACTCCCACTCTCCACACCTCTGTTGTTGGGTTTACAGTAGAGTCTAAGGTCAGGAGAGCACTATCTCAGCTCATCTGCCTCCTGGAGCTGCCTCATTCTGCTTCTTGTGCAGTTGGTGGAGGGAAGCAGTTGTGACACACACAGGGTGCATGGACAGCATGGAATAGCTCCAGCAACTTTGGGATTATTTTGCTAACATACTAATTCACAAATACCCTAATTCCACACAGGGCAAGCAAATGTCAATGCCTGTTGGTCAGTACCTAGGAGCAGATGAGAGCCATGAGGTGCAACAAAGAAACTGCTTCACCACACCACTTTCTGTTTCCCTGACCAGCCTTTCCCATCTGAGACCTGAAGTGAAACCAGTGACTCAAAGCCTCAAGGCTCTGCAGCCTCCTCTCATACCCCTGGGCTTCTCAAGCCAGTAAGAGAAGCTCATTTTATTTCTTAGTCAGGAGGGTGGTTAATAGCTACGATAGAGATGTATCTCTTCCTTAGACACCAGGCCGTGACAGACTGCACACATTTTCTGAGCTGCTCCTTGCCCACCCCTCCATCCTGTGCCACCTGGCACTTTATCAAATGAGGACGGGGGAACTGCCTTTTGAGCACAGGTTGAGTTGATGAGAGAACAGAAATGATGGGGGGCGTTGGGGCTAGGAATAGCAACAACTGTTGACTCTCCTATTGAAAACCATGTCCCTCTTTCCTCCAGGCTGTCCTTCTACACTCCAGGTCAGCACTAAAGACAGTTGGGGCGGGGGGGGTCCAGCCTGGGACAATCCAGCACAGCTAATTTTGGAAGTTGCCCCATTGTGTGGCTCATGGACAGGGAGGAGGGAACTGGTGAGGGCAGGGAGCGGCCCTGGCGGTGGTGGGGAGCCTTGTCGCCCCTTTCTAAGACAAACAATAGCTGAACACAGCTGGTGCCCTCCCCCTCGCTTTCCCCCCCTGCCCCTCCAGGGCCGTTTTGAAAGGCAGCGGGAATGCTTTTGAGACTGCGCCAGTGGTTGGACTGGCATAGGAAACAAAAGCAGGAAATTCTGTTCCCCCGTAGATAGTGTCTCGGCAAGGATTACAAAGCTCCAAACAGACAAAACACTAGAGAGAAGGCGAGCTGGGGGGGCTGGGGGACGACGGGCGGGAGCGGGGTTAGAATAGAAAGGAATTTGCTCTGAAGAGACCATTTATAAATAAATTCCTGGGCCAGCCCAGCCGCCGTGGCGCGTGCTCCAGTTCCCACACGTGCCGACCCCTCCACGCTTCGCTGCTCCTGCTGCTCACTGCACTCAGCTCTGGCCAAGTGACCCCGAGGCACTGCAGCCCCCGGGGCTCTTATCTGCAGGCAGAAGGTGCGGCGATGCTACCCTGACTTAGCCCTGTTCTGTATCTCACCCATGGACACGTGCTCTGACGCTCTCATCTGACGCTCTCATCTGACGCTCTCATCGTAAGAGCCTCTGGGAGCCTTTTGCAGATGCTGAACTTGAAAACCCACTCAGCCCTTTCCTGCTCTGTAACCCTATTTCCACCTCCCTTTTGCCACCTCCTAAACTGATCCTTGCTCAGTTTAAGCCCTCCTGGGTGAAAAGTGCTGATCTCAGTTCCTTGCCCATCTCCCATCATTTTTGGAAGCCAGTGACCCTCATTAGACCAGACAATTAGGAGGAGGTCTAAAAAGGCACCTACTTGCCTTTAACTTGCACAAGTTTCAAGGGGACTAGGCGTGTAAATAGCCAGGTCTTGGCTCCTGAATGGTTCCCACATTTATAGTGAGGTCTGTTGATAGTATGGCTGCTGGAAAACAGAATATCCCCTCCCAACCCCCCAGAGACCGAAGAAAAAATAGAGGAGTGTTTGGTGAAGAGGAGATTTACCTACGGAGTCTATCCGCAGGGCACGCTGGAGGTCACTGATGGAGCGCACTGAGCTGCCACCCAAAATCTCATAAATGTCGTCAGGTATGGGGTCCCCCTGCCAGATGAAAAAAAAAAGAAGAGAAAGGGAGAAACAAGCGTTAGAGAGGTGATCTGCAAATACTGACTGTGTCATGGAGCAGGGTGGGGGGAATCCAGCACGGAGGAGGCACGACACAACCAGCAAAATGCAAAGACACCCATTGCCTTGCGTTGGCTTTTAAACCTTGAGGGCTTTATGCCTCATGAAGGCACGAGCCTGAAACCTAAGCAAAGCAAGAGAGCCCCACTCACTGCCTCTCACAAAGCTGTCAGGAGACTAAAAAAGCCCAAAAATACCGAGTCTGTGCAGCAGCAGAGCCATGAACACTATGCAAGCAGCCAGCAAGGCTTCCTTCTCCGGTGCTGTATGGCTTCTCCAGGTGGCTTCTCATTCCTGCTGCCTGCAGTAAAGGCATTTTAACAGACTTCCCTTACGCTATCAGATAAAACCTTCCCAATATTTCCCTCTGTTATGAAACTCCCTCACGGGCTTTGTCAGTTATCGTGTGTATGTGCGTGTGCGTGCGCGTGTGTTTTCAAACCACAGAGGCCCAATAATATACATCATTTGCATACTCTTTTTTAAAGAAAAAAAAAAGGTGGGGGGTGGAGAGGAAGATTGACCTTCACAGCTGAGGCTGCTCCGGCATGAGCCCACAGTGAAACCACAAAGGCTGCAGGGAGGTGGCGGGCTAAGGAGAGGATTTGGAGCAATAAACATATGGGAGTTTGGATGTCATTGCATACCAGCACCAAAAAACCTTGAGTAAGCAGGTTTAGCAACATCAGACAATGGGCCAAATTCAGAGTTTGTGCAGGCAGGTGCAATACCATCAGGTCTTGGGAATTTTACTCTGAGTGGGCCCCAGTGATAGCACTTAACAAGACTACAAAGGAGCGGTGTGGGAAAGCAAGTGCTGATTAAAACGTACTTCCGAAAGACTAGAAAAAGAGACGGAGGAAAGGACTGGCCAAAGTGTTTGCTTAGCTCCCAGCTCTCTTCATTCAGGGCTACTCAAGTGGAAAAGTTGCTCTTTCAGCTGGGTGCTGGATGGTGTCTGAGCCACAGCCCTACACATGCCCCTGTAACTGAGAGGAGAAGTTGGCTTGTGTGCTTGTGAAACAGAGATTTTCTTGTGGGTTTTTATGGACAGTTGGTGGCATGTGTGTGGTCCTTCTAGTGAACAGCCATTCCCTCCCTGCGTGCGTTCAGTGCAGAACATTTCCCTTCCGATCGGAGTTGAGAAAAACCACCAGGCAGGTGGCTAAATGTTGGCTTTAAATCTTGAAGGCTTTAACCCAAACCTGCAGCCACTTCTGGGTGACTGCTTGAGCCTGGCACTCTCTCACATGTGCCTGTCCCTTGGACACCTACCATTTGCTTCTACAGCAGGGCAACAGGAGTGCTCCCTCATCAGCCCTGCCACACCACCTTCTAATACTATAACTTAAAGTAGGATGTGGTGGCTTGAAGGCTGCTGCAGCCCAAATCATGGGGCAGAAACCTCCTGGGAGAGCTGCAGAGCAGATGACACTAGTAGCCTAAACCTTCACAGCCAGATCTCCCAGAGAGCTTGAGTCAGATTGAGCCTCCCTGCCCCAGTCCGTCCCTGTCACTGTCACATCTCACCACAGATCTGGCTGTCTGCCTGCAGCAAAAAGCAGATTTTACATCCCCAGGCATTACTTCTTTAGTCTCCGAGGGAGAGGGAAGCAGCATCAGTGATGAATGCACAGCGAGAGAGAGACTTGTATAATTCAGGGATCACTGAATAGCTGTGAAATGAAGATGCCTTCTGACAACTCCTGCTGTGTGAGGAAGAGGGGGACCAATAGCCCAGTGCTGGAGAGGTTCTGCAGCACTTTCCTGCCTTTTACCACACACATTTACCGGAAAAGGGATCATCTGCAGTTCCCAGTACTTGCAGTCAGAGCTCAGTGCTGGGTGGTGAAATTGCAGGCTTTTAATGTTTGCACCTGTCAGCCAAATGCATTTGTGTATGAACGCTGCTCTGCACGGCTGCCCCTGGTCCTTCCTGACACTTAATACGTGTAGGAAATGGAACTTTATTTTAAACTCTGGCACTTGCTGGGGGAGAGCGTGGGCAGGTGTTACAAGACTCAGTGACTTAGGAAGCAAGCTGGGAGGTGTCACCTTGCTATTTGAGCAGGGGAACAGATATGAATCAAGGATTGCAAATGTAGGCCCTCAGGATTTCTGGGGACTGCCAATAGGAATAAGCTCCACTCTTTGCTCACGGCAGCACTTTTAGATGCCAATTTTTCCTTGTTGCAGATACTACCAGCATGGCTATGGTGTAACACCAGCTCACATGACTCATAATCCTGTCCTCCTCCCCCATTTTTTTGAGGCAACTCTGCCAGTGACAACTGCAAGCCTATGAAGCTCCTTACTTTACCCTTGTATTGCAGAGCCAAGTCCAAAGCTAGTCTAAGAGCTGCTACACAACCTGAGCTGCACGCCTTGTCCTTGCTCCCTTTGGGTCTGTCACTTGGAACAGCCATCACTCTGGCCCCCAGCCCCATGCCTGGGAGGCTCTGACATCAGGGCACTGCACACACCCAGGCTCGGGGCACTTGTAGGGATGGGACACAGGGAAGCAGGGGTCCATCAGCCACTTCCACCTGATCCCATGGGGTCAGAAGGTGGAGGAGCATTGCAAGAGGTGAGATCCCCAACACACCAGCCCAAGAAGCTGATGCTTTGCCTGCTTAGCAGCTCCTCTGGAGTTATTTGTCTAACACAGGTTAACAATCTCCTTTTTTAACTGTGCGGCAGATCAAAGAAGACTTTTGTCTCAATGGACTCTTGGCTGGCTGTCAAGTGCCTCAAGGCCTGGCCTCATATTCCTGCGAGGCCCTGAATTCTTAGAAAAAAGTAAGTTTGTTCTTCCCTCCCTCTCTCCCTCCCTCTGCCCCCCAGTTCCTGACTCTGGCCTGAGCTGCAGGGGCACCCCCCAGTCTGCCAATCCCTTGGGAGGTGTGTCCACTCCCCTTCGTGAGCTGGGTGCTGGTGCTTGAGGGACTTGCACCACAGCACCCCTGAGAGAAGCCAGCAGAGCACCTGGGCAGGGACCCTGCCTGCCCGGCAGCCACCCTGAGCCCTCTCAGCACATCAGCTTTGCTTCCCTCCTCCCAGATGTCCAGCAGCACTGTTTGGTCACTGCAAACCAACGCAGCAATGCCTTGCAAACAAGGCGTTCTCCTGTCCCTGCTCCCCACACATGCACTCCCCCAAAACCTGCCTCCTCCCTAACCCCACCACTTCTTGCTCTGCAGTTTTCTGCCAACACATGCTTTTGAGCACCAGGGATGCTGAAAGGTCCACTTGCCATCAGCCGCTGCCAAGGTGGTGCAGGAAATATGCAGGACTGTACTCTGATCCTCCCTCCCTCTGGCAAGGGTTTCAGAGTCTTGCCTGAAGGTGTGTCTCTTGGTAGCACAGCGGGTACAGAGGAGGAGGGAGCAAAGACTGTGCAACAGCAGGGAAGGCAGACCCTCAGGGCTCAAAGAAACCAGACAAGGATACTCCCAAGGTGAGGACTCCTCCAGTTCCCTTTTCTGTGCTGGTGTGTCTACACACACCCACGTGTGACTGCACACAGAAGGACAGAAGGGTAGCAGCAGTACCAGTTTGGGAATGGCAGGGAAACACCCAGCTATCTGCTCCTCTGCCCAGGTGAGAACTGTCTGAGCACCTCCACACTGACCATGGCAAGGAATCTTGGCAGCGGGGTCTCAAATGATCAGTTAGGCAAAAAACCCCAAACAAACAGCATTTTTTAATTCCCTCTGAAGTTGATGCGAGAACCCTGAGGGAATACTCCACTGCATTCCCTGGCAGAGAGCAAGACCAGCAGCACCTGCCACCAGCCCTCTGCTGGCACAGGGCTTCCACCCTTCCCACACCACTCCTGGTTCCAGGGACACCCCAACATCCGCCTGCCAGAGGACCCCACAGCAGCCACAACCCTCATCACATCAGCAACTTTCGTGTGGGTTGATGGCTTATGTTTTCCCCCTTTAAAATAATCAAACAATGTTTGATCTAGCCCACATTCCTAAAATACAGCCAGACCTACCCAACCTTTTCCCATTTCCAGGGGGACTCTTCTGCTTCTCTACACTCGCCTCACACCTCCCCTGCAAGGACTGGAGGCATTTCCACCCCCGAGGCTGGTTGTGTACTGGCAGCACTGGAACCAGCACAGGAACCCTGTCATTCTCTCCTGCTGCTTCACATCAGCTGACGGTGAGAGGGAGGCAGGGACGACTCGCCTGGCTCCTTCCACGAGACACCCCAGACGTGTCATCCATCCCAGCTTCCACTGCTTTGTCCTTGTCACTGCCTCATGCTAGGAAGACTAGGGAAGAATGCTGGAGCCTTGCAGCAGGAAGATGCAATGGGGAGCTGGGCCCAGGTTATAGGCAAGCACCCAGCCGCACCTCATTCCTTGGGAATTCCAGAGAGCCCTGCCAGTGGGGCTTCACCCCAGCACAACCACAATGGGTTCGGCCTATCTCTGTAAATGTTGCAAGGCAACTATTATAGCCCGCAGGGCAAATGCAAATCAGTTTAGCATCCTTGCTTCCCAACTGGCAAATACCTTCCCGCTGAGGCTTGTACTCCCTTTGGCTGGAAGAGCTCCAGGGCCCTCCAGCTCCAGGTGAGTGTGATTGCAGAGGGAGAGGGACTCTGGAGGCTCTACCTCCTCGCTCAGGCCTCTGCTGAACAGGGGAGCTACTGCTCCTGGTGCACTTTCTCTGGCAGGGCTGGGAGGAGGTGCAAGCCCCATTCAGAGGATGACTATGGTTCAGCAGCCTGGTAGGAGCTGTGCTGTGTGTGCTTGGTGCACAGGGTGCAATACATTGCCCTCAAAGTAGATGCGGGGACTGACTGCAGGCAGAAACATCTACCCAAACAGAAATGTTCTTGCTTCTCTCATCAAACAACGACAAATACCACAATTCCTCCTATGACACCTAGTGCCAGAATTCCCAAACTCTAACCCTACTAGGCTGTCATAGAGCTGTGTATGATTACACTACTGAATAACAGCCCCCCAGGACCAGAAACGTCCACCTTCACCCTTCCCCAGCACCAACCATAGCTGATGTTTCACACTGCATGGGAGGAAAAGATCTGGGCCATCCACAGAGGAAATACCATCCTCTGCCCAAAGCAAACATAACCACTGGGCAGCCCACAGCTCTAACTGCTTCCTTTTGTGGCTTGGGCAAGGGCAAAGTGGGCCCACAGGGAGGTGATGTGATGCTTCGCGCCCAACCTCTTCCTTGCCACCCCACAAGGGGTGCACCCACTCACCCTGCTCAAAAAAAAGAAAGGCAAAAAGAGAAATCATGCAAAGGGAGGAAAGTTTGAGTGGAAGGATATTTCTTGCCCCTGACAACCAAATTGCTGATCTAACCCACTGTTTTGCCACCTTGGGTAGAGCTGAAGTGGGAATCAAGCACTGTGTAGGAAGGTTAGGGGCTTTCTGATGAATCTGCATGCGATCATATGATGAAACATGGCAGCAGAAGTCAGAGGATTTGGGGATCCTTTTCCTCAACCATGGCTTGGGATGAGACTTCGATTTCCACATAGGGAAACTGAAAAGGGCTGGGGTGTTCATTCAAATTCAGCACCTGGCCCTCACCCTCTGCTTGGCTTCCTCCTGATCAGAGCATTAGGGTTGCAGGACAAGATGCTTGTGTGACCATGGAAGTGGAGCAGACACTCACCTCCTGTCTCTTCCCATGGCCCCTGCTGGGGCCACACCTTGCTGAATAACCATGCCACTCAAGTGCTGGTGTTTCTACCCATGCTGTTCCCTTCCTCGTCCCTTCCAAAGCCCCACGCCCTTTCTCCACCAGCCCCAGGGTGGGTTTCACACTGTGTCTTATTCTGGAGGTACCAAATGGACCTCTGTCCCCACTGCAGGCGTGCTGCAGCGATCCCAAAATCACTAAGGTGTGAGAGGCTCCACGGAGCCAGCACCCGCCCCGGGGTGACAGCCCTGGGCAAGGCAGTGCAGGAAGCTGTGGGGTCCCCACAACTCCCCAGCAGCATGCCTGCTCCCACATTAATCAAAGGCTGCTTCAGCCTGGTCTCCCCTGTCCCTACAGCCGAGGGCAAACACAGGGGTGAACGTATTGCCAGGCGAAGCGCCCCCCGCGGGCGCGTCCCGAGAGGGGTACCTGCTCCAGAGAGGTATCCCTGCTCCAGAGGGGTACCCGCTCCAGAGGGGTGCCTGCTCCAGAGGGGTACCTACTCCAGAGGGATGCCTGCTCCAGAGGGATGCTCGCTCCAGAGGGATGCCCACTCCGGAAGGATGCCCACTCCAGAGGGGGACCCCAGCTCCAGAGGGATGCCCCTTCCAGAGGGGTATCCCAGCTCCAGAGGGGTATCGNCAGAGGGGGACCCCAGCTCCAGAGGGATGCCCCTTCCAGAGGGGTATCCCAGCTCCAGAGGGATGCCCCTTCCAGAGGGGTATCCCGGCTCCAGAGGGGTATCGCCGCTCCATAGGGGTGCCCGCTCCAGAGGGATGCCCGCTCCACAGGGGTATCCCCGCTCCAGAGCGATGCCCCCTCCAGAGGGGTATCCCCGCTCCAGCTGTCGCTGCCCACCACGGGCCCGCCCGCGCCCCGCCGCAGTCCNGCCCGGCACCCCCCGCACCTGCGGGGCGGGAGCGCCCACCGCCGGCTCTGCCCGCACCCCGGGGCTGGCAGCGCCGCAGCACCGCCCGCTGCCCGCGGCGGAAACTCACCTCCATGCGGGCCAGGGGCAGCGAGAGGATGAACGCGAAGAACACGCCGAAATTCATGCCGACTCCAGGCCCCGCCGGCTGCGGGCACATGGACGGCGAGCCCCGGG
>VXBX01002369.1:1409310-1452783 GCA_013400415.1 Scytalopus superciliaris | reverse complement strand
CGGGCTGCGGGGGCAAGGAGAGTCGCAGGAGCCCTTGGAAGAGGACGTGGAGGTGGTGGTGGTTAGGGGAGACAGAAGTAATTCTCGGTGACTCGCCTGCCTCTGCGCTATCTCATAAGCCCGGTGGGAAAAAAATGCAGTCCCTCGGAATTATACACATCCACAGTCTGCGTCCCCCTCGCCGCAAGGGATGCTTCAGTGGTGCCTTCGGCTAGGTGGTCCACATGCTATTCTTCCTCTTGGTTTTCTTCCTTTTAAATATATATATATATATATATATAGGTAAAAGCTTTTACTTGCAGGTAACAATGTCTCACTGTTCTTAGAGAAAGAAGATGATAATAACAGAATGATAACTAAAAAAAACCCAAACCAAAACAAAAAAACTTTTCCAAAGTTTGGTGCGAAATCCAAAAAATGGAATCTTCATTAAGGTGTCCTTTTCTTAAAATGCTCCTTTCCTTCGTTTTGCCCTCTTGCTTTTTAGCAAAAAGTTGCTAGCATACATTGAAATTTTTTCGCCTTACATTAGATTCTGGCTCGGGTGCCTTCTCGTTCCAAGTGTTGGCAGTTTGCTTGCACGGGAGGTTTGCTTTGGGTTTGGAGACAGGTGAGAGCGAATGTTTTCGCTCTGGGTTGTGTGCGTGCGTGTGTGTGTGTGCGCTGAGCCTTGACAAGCCTCAGAGCAGAGCCGCTGATGCTGCCTCCTGCACTCTGTTGTAACAGGAAAACCAAAAAAATGCAGAAAGGGTGAAATTGCAGGAGAGGCGAGTGAGCCGATGAGGCTTTATTTTAGTCTGCGAGCTGCAAGAGAGACTAAACTGGCACTCGGGGCTGCTCCTTTTATGAAGGAGAGGAGATGGGTGGAGCATAACTTGCCACCCTCCTCTTGGCTGGGTATCAAGGGAAAAATCTAGTGAGGGAGTAGCAGTCCATCGCTGACAAAATAAAAAGTGTGTTAATTTAAATGATAAATTAATTAAAAATTACTAATGCTGCAGTAACCTGTATAATGTGGCTTTAAGATCGCGTGAAGAATGGGGACAGAAATTCCTGCCTCCTCGGCAAGAGATAAGACGAGAGGAGTTCCCGGCACTGTAGTTTGTTATTTTTTTTGGCCTCAGGTTCTTGCTGTTTCAGTCTGGAGCCCATTTCTCTAAGCTCCACTCGCTGCCTTCCCTGCCCTGCTACAGCACTAGCTCCAGGGAGAGAGACGGCTTTAATATCTTACATCTCTTTGTGTGCAGGGGAAAAAAAAGAAGCCAGAGAAATTTACACGTTCCTATAAGACAATCTGGTGTTGCTCGTGGCACCCGGAGGTATTTTGCTGCATGATTATCTCCACGATGTAATAAACATCTGAAGGGAAATTAAGCAAGCAGATATTTGCTGTGGGGGGAGAGGGATGGGGAGGGGAAGGCTGCTAACAGGTGAGTTCAAGAAAGAGTCATATCCTATTGAAAAAACACCCATACACACGCCCTCTCATGTGCATACGAGTGATCTCCTGGCGCGGAGTTGCACTCACAAAGCATACTTCAGGCACGACCAGGAGGGGTTTCTGCACCATCTTTGTGCAGGCTCGTATCCACCGATACATTCCTGCACTGTCATGCACTGCAGGCACTCGGCAGGCGTTCACTCTGAATCCCAAGCATCTTCCCTGATTTTTCTATGCTACGCACACACTTCTATTCGAGCCGCTCGCATGCACAGCTACGTGCAAATTTTGTCTCATTCACACATCCCTGGGCATCCATGTGTTCTCCTTCACTCTCCCCCTCTCTCTTCCTTTCTCACATACATACACCCACTGGCATACCAGTGGCCTCATCTCACAGCATCACACATGCTCCCTTAGACTATCTAGGTGCCTGCAAGTCTCATGCAGCCAAACCCTCTCTAAACACATGGTCTCACACCAGCACTCACATATGCACCATCCGAAGTGTCCGGGTACGAGGAGCAGCTACCAGAACTGAGCAGCAGGAAGCTCACCAAATACTTCTCTGCAGCAGGCATTCTGACAACACCTCCCAGGCTGGCTAGGTACACCCCCGAACCTGACTTTTGTCTCAAGGATGTGGGTGTTGGTCAGGAAGCACAGGGACACAAGAAGGACTGGGAGTCCTCCATAGCTTTCTTTAAAAGCCTAGCTGCTCTGATCCTCCCATCACAGAGACAGGTAACTCAGGCACAAAATGAAAGGTCCTACAGCAGTGCAGCATGTCAAGGAGATCTTAGGTCAAAAGGGACCACCTCCCTTTGCCCTAACCCAGAAGAATAGGGGGCAGATTTCCCCACAGGTGGGGAGTTGGTCAGAGCAATGTCAGCTCCAGAGCCCAGGCCATCTGAGGTGCATGAATGCAGAGATAAGGAATGTCCTGGAAGTCCCTCAAACCAATTCAAAAGTGACTTGGTCCCAATTTTGCAGCTCAAGGGGGAGGAAGTGGAAATGCAAGGCATACTTTTGTTCATTTCTACTGCCAGAGACCTTAAGAAGTCTTTATCTTAGATGTTCCAGCCCTGTTAGCCCTGTCCCACTCCAAATTCCTCAGAACACTTAGAATTCCCCTCATTCTCTATCCTGTCCCGCCAGCAAGCGTACCAGCTATTTCAAGTGATGATAACTTGTCTCTAACCCCCCAGCAAGGTGGAGCTGCTGCCCAAATGTCTACCTGGGTGCTGAAACTCCTCCTGAAATCTGTAGGAGGTTTCAAAAAAAGGTTTTAGAAGGGTCTGGGTCCATCTCACCTCACTTCAGATGGCACCAGACAAAAAAATGCTGCAGCCTTGGGCTCCCTGATGTACTGTGGCAGGGAAAGCTTCTGGAAGTCCTTCTATCTTGGGTAGAGGGAGCTGGGGGCAGCTAGGTCCCAAATGTCCATGACTCCATTATGTGTTTAAAGTTCATAAGGGGTCAGTGAAGGCTAAGGTGCATTTTGAGGATCTCTGCCCTCAAAGAAGCTAGTGTGGCTCCACCACCTTCATGCCACCTGGTTCAAGCTGTGTAGGGGCTCCCCCACGCTGTAGTGGCTTCCTGGCCAGGACAGAACAGCCTGTGTGTGGGAGGGCTGATCAAACTCCTCGGCAGGGAGAGAGATTGCCACCGGAGAGAAGAAGGACTCAGCAGAAAGCTATCAGGGACTGCTGCAAATGTCTTGCTCGGTAGCAACAAGAGCTGCTGCACGGCTTGATTTTGGGGGGGAATATGTGTGGTGTGAGGTTGGGTTTTTTAAAAATATCCGGCTACATTACACGCTAGTTGGGATAGAAATAGAGTTATTTGTTTTCATGTGGATGATACCGGGCAGTTTTTAGAAGTTCAACATCAGAAACAAAAAGCTAATCCCTGCTGAACCTCCAGACAGCAAGGAAGAGGATGTTTGGAATTTGACTAATCATCTACCTATGACCCTGCCTGGAAATAGAGCAGTGATATTCTAGCCACACAGGCTTCAGTTGCTTTTCCTTACTCTTTCTGTTTTTAAGACAGAGACAGATTTTTCCCTAGTGAGGTCTTTAGACTCACTAAAGGCCGGGCCAGTCTCGCTGGCATAGAGTTCAGTAGGGGTGTACACCCTTAAAATGCTGTGCCTTGAGCCAGGCAGGTGCTCCGTTGATTCTCTTCCTTCTGTGAAATTAGCTTGGCATTTTTCTCACAAATCCCTAAAATTAATGGGGGTGACTGGGTCTTCCCCTCACCTGGCCTGTGGGGCTGTTGGTGTCCCAGATGTCACACGACAAGAGTTTGAAACCACCATTGCATATATTGGGAAAATATTTCAAGGCTACATGAAGCAGCTGGACCACAGAAATGTCCTGTTAGAACATCACAAACTGACAAGGTCTGGTCACAACTGTAATGGCCCCAAAGACAAACCACAACAAAAACAAATTTCCTAAGAGCCTGTAGCAGGGTTTCTTATTAAAACACTTTCACCACCACTACAGTTCTCCAATCTTTGAACAGCTGAACTCCTCTCCTCGGTTATTTTCTTATCACTAGGAAGGAGAGCAATACTTGTCCGAGGACAATAGGCAGTTCCTTGCTGCAAGGCTGCTCTCCCCTCATCTTGTGGAAAAAGTGATCTACTAGTCACCATCTGCAGAGGCATGATGTGAGGGGTGATATCTTCTTTTCTTTTATTTATTACATTTTTTTTAGAGAAGGGAGAGAGTTGTGAAACAACAGGAAGAAAAACAGGGCTTACAATGGAAAGCAAGACTCAGTCTGAACAGCTGAGATGTCTCAGCCTCTCCATGATGAGTCCCATTTTGAAAAACAATCAATGGAAAGAAATTAGGAGGTGTTGAAAGCCGACCTGTAGTCAGCCCGCCCACTCAAGGTATCTAACTTAGGTGTTGCTCCTGCTCTGGTCTCTGAGTTCAGGAGAACGATGAGCAATCCCTACGCCTACACCATGGGGCTGTGGCAGCCATCAATGGAGGGGAGCAGATCGGCTGTGACACTGAAATGTAAGTAAGTAATTAAGTTTTACGCACAGTTTTTACCAGTAGTTTTCACTGTTCTGTGGGCGCATTGGTTTTACACCACATAGCCCGGTTGCGTGAGGTTTATCCCGAGCCAAGTGATCAGAACAGAGCTGTCATATGAAGCTTACACCGTGGTTTACACCTTTTGCCCCAGAGGCTGCTGACATGGGAGCTGCCCCGACTTCCTAATGACTGAGTTCAGTCTAATGAAGGAAAAGTGAAGAGGAAAGGAGAAAAGAGACCAAAGGAAGGAGACAGAGACAGGCAGGGAACCTGGTGTTTGTATTTGCTGCTGGAGAAAGGCAGAGCCTCAGGGTACCCAGGGCTTGCATAATTTGCCTTCCCACCCCTGGCAGGGAAATTGCTTTCCAAGGATGAGTAAAACCCTGACAGAGCCAGAGGCTCCAAGGGAAGTGGAAGGTGTCACCAGGGGAGCAGGAGTTTGATGGGACCTGCCAGGCTTCCTCTGGGAACCACCCCCCCTCTGCCTGTTTCTCCCTGTCAGAGGGATTCCCCCGGCCCCTCACCACCTCCTTCATCTCACCCATTTCTGGCAGAAACCTGGCAGAGAGGAAAGGAGGGGGAAGGGGAATGAGCACACAGACGCATGCAGAGGGCAGAGCAGAGTCCCTGACAAAGGCAGACAAGGAGAGGGCTTGTGCAGGCCGTGCCTTGCTGCCCCACACTTTGAGGTGAAGGAGAAGGCAAAGGCATTTCACATCTCTGCAGATGTGCAGCTCGAGCAGGATTCAAAGAGAGAAGGCAAAGCTGGGGGCACTGATTTCCCAGCACTTTCCTGTGTGCGTACGCGTTCCTACATCAAGTGGGGAGGAGGGGATGCAGCCTTCCCTGATCATACTACCATATATTTCCCCCCCTCCCCAACCCCCAAGTTTAGGGTAGAAGGGAACAATTTCCTTACACTGGCAACCATCCATTATGTCTATGGATCTGCTCCCCACCCCATTCCCCCTCTCTTTCCTGTTTTGATGAAAGGAAAAAATGTTCTGCTTTCCTTCTTTATTTTTCCAGACTGGTGAATAGCACTCGAAAGGAATTTCTCTCCCTCCCCCCTTCCCCTTTCCCACTATAATAAATATATACATATGTGTGTGTGAATACACCACACATCTCAGGTCATCTGTTGTTTTTCAAAAGGCATATACTATTTTTGTTTCCAAATTGATTAGGTGGGCAGCGGTCCCCCTTTCCACTGACACCACCCCAAACACTGCTTCCCCTGCCCTCGCCCTCTGCCACTCACCATCTCCTCATCCTTTGCCCCGGGTCTGCAGCAAGTGGCGGTGGCAGTGACGGTGACAGTGGCAGTGGCAGCAGCGAGAAGGAAGCTTGCTGAGCTGAAATAAAAATAGCCCCAGCAGTTACTCAGCTCAGAACGTAACATGACTCATGATGTGAAATGAAGATGAGGGTCGAAAACCAAAAGCAAGGGGCTCTCCCCATTCCCCACCACCTGCTATTGCTGTTCACGTCACAGAGGAAAACCCACTCTAAATGCTCCTCACTGGGGGTCAGAGTTTCAGCTGAGGTGGAAAGCCCCATGTGCTTTCCACCTGCAAAGACCTTTCCACCTGCAAAGACCTTTTGTGCCTGTAAGAGCTGGCCCTCCTGCCTGCACCCATCTGGTTGTGCTGACACTGGATTTGACTTGATGCTGCTACACCCAATTCTCATCTCATTTACCTCCCCTAAGCGGTGGGCCTTGAGCAAAACTGACATCCCATCAATACACAGGGACGAAATACTCTGTGACACCCTTTTACCAGCAGCTGGTTCACAACAGCACAAATGCAGCCAGGCACCCTGGTTTGCCTGCACCTGCCATGGCCTGAGCCTGTGACTGGGGAGAGGAGGATCATGCCCATCCATAGCCCACCCTGCACCCCATCCCCATCGCTGGGCAGGGTGCCCCCCACGTGGTGTGGAGGAGCCCCTGCTCCCCGGGGTGTGTGGGAGAGCAGCATGCCTGGCATGGCAGGAGGCAGGCCTCCTCTATCTGCTGGCCTGTGTAATAAAGGAGGGAGTTTAAAAATAGACTTTGAGCTGCAATGCCGGAAAGGCAGTGAGATGTATAGAGCGGGTGTGTATTTATCCTACACGCCCTGTGCCTGACGCCCCGCTGGCACGGGGACCTGCCCCAGAGCAAAGGCACCGCTTGCCCATCACGGGTGCTCACCAAGGGGCCTCGTGCTGCTCCATACATTGCCTTGCCTGGGAATGGCATTGGGGGTGCAGGGTTGAGGGGAGCCCTGAGCTCTGCCTCACAGGTACCAGGGCTGCTCAGGGGTACCCCGTCCCTACCACCCCATCCAAAGGAGCCATAGCACACACACCTCTTGTCCATGCCAAACCAACACCATCTGTGGCTCCTCCACCCCCTGTATACCCAGACTAAGTGGCATCTCTCAGGACAAAGCCTTTCAATAGATCCCCTGCCCTCTGCCCTCTCTTGAACAATGAGAAATCAAGGAATATTGTCCAAGCTGAATAAAAAGATCTAAATTTAGAGTGTCTGATGTGTTCTTGGTTTCCTGCCATAACTCCCCTCCTCCTTCCCGGCCTCCCTCTTCATTGCTTGCTTAGCTTTGTGAGCAGAAAGATTTCTGATGGGGTGAGATCACCACCAAGACCCTGTCTCCCCAGAGATGAGACAGAGGGGAATTCCAAGTTTGACTCTAGACTCTGTTTTTGTAGGGCAGGGAGGAGGAGAGCACACCATTTTTTTCCTCACCAGTTTCAATGTGCAGAGAGGGGAGGGAAACCTAAGATCAGGGGAGAGGAAACTTTCTCTCCCACTTCAGTCTCCTCATGCCCTGACCCTGACATGCCCCAAACATTCTCCATATGTTTGCATCTGTTCATGGCATCCTCTCCTACAGCTCTGCCATGGCAAGTTCTTGGAGCAGCACTGTCCCTGTGCTGTTCCAGCCCAGAAGCTCTGGCCTGTATGACCCTCACTGCCCTCTCACTTTCTCCAAGCAGGTCTGACCAGAAGCAAGAAGCTCAGAAAGAACAAAAAGAGGCAGAAAAATGCATAACACAACTGAAAAAAAAGCCAAGAGGGAAGGGTTAGGAGGGGTGTTATCTAGCAATGTACTCCCAATGTTTAAACAAGGGACTCCCTTGGGTTTGTGCCTGATAGTCTGGGTGTCAGGGGAATCTATTCATTTGTTTTCTTCTTTAAACAAAAAGGCCTTCCCATAACTACAGTGAGGAGGGAGCCAACACCTCTTGACGAACAGACATGTCTTAAGTGCACGCACGGGAAGCCTTTCTGTCTTGCTCCTGGAGAGGAAAAAAGCCTAGACTGTGCATAGTGACTGCACTGCTCAGTGTCACTAGAAAGGGGAGCATGGGCCAGCAGCATTTTCTGCACAAGAATGGACACCAGGAGCTAACTGAAGCTTGCCAAAATACTTGTGGGGTGTCTGGAGGTGCAGAGGTCCTTTCCAATAGTGGAATCCAGGCAGGTGAGCTGGGGGACCGATTCAAAGGCAAGGAAAACTTTTCCCACCCTCCTTCAGCTTTGAACAGGGTCTCCCTCAAGCCTCCTGTGACCCTCCCCAGCTGGGTCGCTGAGTTGGTGAGCAGGTGGAACAGGCGTTTGAGGCCAGCTGGGCCCCCCATGCTTGGCTCTCTTTCCCTGGCTGTATAATCTGTCTGGGGGGATTATGAGACTGTTTTTATTACTAATATTATTAATTTCCATTTTGCCAAGAGGCTGGGGGCAGGCTCTTCAGAATGGCAGCACACCAAGCGTGCCAGAGCCATTGGTGGGACAGGAGAGGGGAAGGAGCAGCAGTAGGTGCTCACAGGGAGTGGGAGAGTGGCCACAGCCAACATAGTGTGAGCCAGCAGAGAAGCCAAGCAGGGCCAGACCAGTTGGGGCAAGGGGAATGCCCCCTTCCTTCCCTCTCATAAAGGGTTGAACAGCACGTGGGGCTCGAGAAGTGTAATGGAGAGCCAGGTCCTATTTGCTGGTGGAGTGATTTTTAATGCCCGTTCCCAGCAGTGCTGGAGGCTGGGGAATGGAAAAGTTCAGGTCTCCCATTCCATGTGCAGCAGCTGCCAGAAAGCATCAGACTAATGGATGCAGCAGGGTGGGAAGGGAAAAACCAGCAACGAGGCCACTGGAGATGAGGCCTCCTACCATGGTCTGGCTTGTCACCAGCGTGAGGAAGCAGCAAGAACAGGGCTGCTGCACAAGAGAGGACAAGCCAGAAGTGACCCCAGCCTAGGCATGACAGGGACAGATTTCAGTCACAGCCTTTCACAAGGCAAGATCCAGTCAGGAGCAGCAGGAGACAGAGCTGGAAACAAGGCTGCAGCACAGGTCTGAGGTGCATCCTGGAGACAAACCTACCACCAGCTAAGGGCTGGAGTCCACTAGGAACAGCAAGTCAGAAAACCAGGGCAGCTTGGAGCAAGGCTAAGTACAGATACACCTACACATAGCTCAGGCCAGGAACAGGTACCTGGACCTGAGCTTAAATGAAGCTTAAATTAGGTGATGGTCCCAGGTGAGCCTAGCCATTTAGCCTGGCCAAGGTACTCAGGGCACTGCCAAACATTAACCATCCCCATGGCAGGATATTCCCAGCTCTTTAGGGTGTGGGACCTGTAAATCTGTCCCTGGTGAGGCTCACCATCTGGGCAGGATGTTGATTACCTAAAGCAGCCGGAGGGAAAAGAAGCTCAAAAGCCAAGACACACCTGAGCAACACGTAGTCAAGCTGAACTATCCTTGCCTGGCTTCATCCTTCTTTTACTTGCTCTCCCTTACCTCTGGAATGACAACGCAAGATACTGCCTCCATCTCAGAAATCTATGCCAAGAAACTTTTATTTTTAAATTTGCAAACAATGACCTAGCAGCTGCTCCAAGGCTTTTTTTTCCCTTGCTAACAGAGTGGAAATATATATATTTAATTAGCTCATCAGAGCTAAATTTCCCTTCCCACCATTCTTCATTAAAGGCAGATGTAAAATGACCCCCTACTCCAGTCTCTATTGAAGGGGGTGTGACCCTTTGCCATCTAATAGAAGTTTCCAGAAAGCCAGTTTCTCCCACCCTGCCTCTTTGCTTTGTCCAATTGTTGGTAGAGGGAGCCAAGAATTTAAAATGCCATTTTGGCTGCCTTGCCATTATCTTGGGCAGACGGAGGGTTGAGATACCTCAGAGAATGGAAAAATCCTGATAAAGGAGTGCGGTGCAGATATACCCTCACATCTCACAGGCCTTTAGACCCAGCTGGGATCCAAAGATGCTTTCTTGCTGTTTAAAAAAACAAAACTATTTTTTTTTAAATACCAGCTGTCTCAGTTTCTGGCTGGATTTGAAGTAAAGCCCAACCTGCAACTCTTTACCTTCTGCACCCAAATATTTGCCTTTCCCCATGCACTGGCCATGTGCCATTCCAGGGGAACTCTCCTACCCTCACACAGGATGAATGGGACCTGGGAGCTCCCTGTAGCTGTGGACTGTCTGGATGGGGCTGCCTGTGCCTCTTGCACACACCACACCACGAGCAGTGCTGGCAATGCTGGCAGAGCACCGTGGTTGCCACAGTAGGATTGTCTAACACAGTGGGAGTATTCATCCACCTGAAGCATGTCAAGGGGATAGAGTCTTCTGTTCACACCTCTGAAAATTCTAATGAAACGTGTAAAATATTGTGTTTCCTTCATGTTTCCCCTGAAAAGATTCCCTGGAGGCATTGCTGTTCTTCTCCTGTCCCCTTTGCTGAGGAAAAGTGCCTGCCAGGAGTGACTGCCCTGGTCCCTAAAAGTCCAGGAGTAACGAAGAAGCTCACATCCTCCTTTTTCTGCCCGTGCCAATCTGCCCAGGTATTTGTGTGAACACTGGGAAACAGAATTCGTCACACACACATCCTGTACACCCACTGCTCCCCAATTTCAGAAGGGGCTTGTGCTCCAAAGTTCAACAACACCTTATCCTTTCCACTGAAGCAGCCAATCAGGGATACATGAAACATGGATTTTGGTATCTTTCTGCCATCCTTCTTCTCATTCTCTCTGCTTTACCCAATTATTTATGATCTGAATCTGGGTTTGTCTTAATGAAGCAGAAAATAATAGCATGATGGATGCTTCTGGCATGCTCCGCTGCCACAGTGACCTGGACTTAACTTCAAGCCATTGATGGTGGTTGGCTTTTGGTTTGAGAGGTGTCCTACAGGATTTTGGGATGAACAGTCACCAGATGCTCCAAGTTAGACCCTTTCAGACACCCCAGACTCCCAAGTCCATCTGTTTGGCATAGGTCCAGGACAGGATTTGCCAGACAGGCTGTTTTGGACCTGGCAGTGGCCAGCAAGTCTGGGCTTCTCTGCACTGCTGTGGCCCCATACTGGGTATGCCTCAAAGTTTGGGAGTTGTTTGATCACTGACTTAATCTCCTTTAATATCTGAGCCACAATAGAAGGTCAAGTCAGACGTAAAGGCCGGCCCTTGCTGCTGCTTCAGGGTGACTGCAAATAGGTCAGACTTATCTCAAGAAAACACAGCTTTAGGAATGGCGTGGACGCTCTTGTCAACCTGTCTGGTCTCTCCTTCTCCTTCCCCCTTGCTTGCTCCCTGCAGGACCCTCTGCGGGGCTGCCAGGACCACCAGAATCTTGGCAATGCCAGATGCACAAAGCCCTCTCCAGTGACAATACCTCTGTCCTTCCTTCCCCTATTCCTCCTTCCTTGCCCAGTTCCTCCTTCCACCTCTGCAGCTCTCACAAGTTCCCAAAGCTGCTCCCAAAGACTTTCCACAAGCTCCTGAGCAAAATCCCCCTCCCGCCCTCCTCCCCCAGAACGGCTGGCCCCAGCCATGCAGGGCAGCCAAGAGGGTGCTTTTGGGAAGGAGGGGTGTCCCTGCAACAACACGGCTCTGCTTGGGAACAGACATATTTACATCTCTGTCTGTGACCGAGGGTGTGGTTTCGAAATTGGCGCGAGTCACTTGGAAAAAAACTGCAGAAAGCAGCTCTCCTGCCTTCTCCCCTCTCTGGTTCATTCATTTTGCTGGGATCATTTTCAGCCTGATCAGCTCCAACTTGCCACTCTGCCACCTGCTCACGTGTGCAGACACAGGAAGCAGAAGGCGGCATGGCTGGGTTGGAGGCACCAGCCCTTTTGCTGAGAGCAGAAGCTAAGATCCATAGAAACCAATCCTAAAACCACTCAGTCCCAATCCCTTCATGCTGGCGAGTATCCCTACACCTATGTGGCATGTATGTATCTATGCCTCTATCTCTAACCAAGAGATATTCCATACATCTCCAGAAACCCACATAAGGGATGATTAAATCTCCCTATGCAAGGAGATTTTTGCCATATAATTCCTTGCATGGAAATAAATGCTGTGCAAATGGCCTGGAGATTGTCTGTGGACTCGCTCATGTGAGATTCATGCCTGTGGGATCATCTGTGTTTCTTTTGTGAGATGGCGATGCACAGCTTTGCCTTTTCCTTGCCCACATGGAGTTTGATGAGCCTGGAGCTGGGATCCAAACCCACATGAGCTGCTCCATTCTGGGACTCGGCTGAGGGAAGCAAGTCTGGAAGAAGCAGCAGGGTTGCAATAATCCACTGTCTTCTTTCTCTCTCCTCAGCCTGTTTCCTTACACAATTCCCACATAGGAGAAATTTCTGTTGCAATCAACTGTTAAGGTTAATGAAACCCCGATTTAACCCTCCTTTTGTTCCACCTCTTCAGGGAAACTCTCCCAGCAGGCAAAGCAAATCCCAGGTATCTATGCTCCGCTCTGAGGGAGGTACATTCCCAAGGACATGTGTGGGAACTCAGGCTGAGTGGCCTGTGGGTCAAAGGCTGATTGATACAGACCTTTAAACCCCTGCTGCACATAATATGTAATGTGCACAGGGACACTTGCCACTCTCTCGAGGATGGTAGGCAGAGGGGGAGGGAGAGGTAGGGTTGTGTAGCTGAGATTCCTTCATTCAATAAACAGCAACCCCTCAGGGCAGCAGAAGACAGTGGGCAGTGAGAGCTTTTAGGTGTTGCCAGCAAGGTGTTTGCTGGGTCCAGACAGGCTGGTTCCCCAGTGATCCGAAGGGTGACCTGGCTGACTGGCTTGGAATTAATCATTGTATTGGGAGAGAGGATGCTCCCTTCCTTCAGGAGCTTTTCTACCCATGAACAGAGCTGGTGCAGGGACACTCCAAATGCTGGCTTAGCTGAGGTGAGGAGCACCTTTTAAAACCTGCCAATGCCGGACTAAGTGCATTTTTCTAATGTGGTGCTTTTCCTCATTTGAGGTTTGCCCTGAGGTTCCTGCCTGACACTACATGTTCCCAGAGACACTGCCTTTAGCACTGATGGAAACTACCAATCTAAAGACTTATTTCCCTTCCTCTTCTGAATTGAGAGATTGCAGTTTAGCTTATGGTGGAGCTAGTAGAGTCTTTCCTTCTGCCTTTCATGTTCAAGCTAGGATGCTGAAGGAGCAGGCTTCCCCTTCATTGGCAGCTTTGCTGCATCCCAAATCTGGAGTGATGCTGACCTTCTTCTGCTGGGCAAGCTGGAAGGGCCTTGGGGGAGGGACCATGAGTTACAGAGAACAGATCCTTTAGTCCTGTCTGGCACTAGCAATAGTAGCAACAATAGTAATATTCATCACCATTACAGCATTCAGATATCAATTTCCATCTTGCAATTTCTGTGAGCGCACTGACTCATTTATTTCCCCTGATGAGACAGGGAGGAATTGTTACCCCATGGCAGATGTGGGGAAGCAGACATCCCAAGTCCTGCAGAGAGGGCCAGTAGTAGGGCTTAGCTGATAAATTGGACCCTGCCTTCTTGTTCCATATCTACAAGGCTCTGCGTGAAAAATGCCTACTAAAAGACAACTACCCTGTCATGGTACCCCAGTCACAAAGGACNCCCCCCCCCCCCCGAGCAAAGCTGTTATGGTGCATGGGCACATGGGAAGGTATTTCCCACCCCTGTGAGCTCCTAAAGCCCTGTTATGGACTTTAATTTCTGGTGCCGAGGTCCTGGCACCTCGCAGTGGGACTAAACGGGCTAAGAAGCGTGTCTAACCACGGAGCCATCCGTGTGACGCAGGAGCCACCGAGTGCAATGAAAGGCAGGCTGGTGGCTGAAGCCTCTTTCCCAGGGCAGCCTCCCCCGCTCCCAGCTGTGCTAGGCAGGACCCTCTCTGCAGGGATGGGACCATTGCGTCTGCAGCTCCGTGTCATCGCTGGCCCTGCCTGCGTGGAGTCAATAGCAGCCATTGTCCCCGGGAAAGGTCACCCGAGCCCGGCACGCAGGCGGCAGCGAGCACGGAGCCTGCTGCTGGAACAACTGAACACGGGCAAGGGACGTGGGAGCACAGGGCAGAAAGAGGGGGCAAGGGGATAGAAGGGACAAGGACGTCGGAGAAGGTCTGGGTTGCCTCCTGTGTGAGGTTTAGTGTCTGCACTCGGAGAGGGAGGAATTGGGCCAGTTTCCACAGGGTTAAGCTTGCATTTGTGTGGGCAGCACCTGGACCCTTGTTGGGAAATTTCTAACACCAGAAAGCTCAAGGCTTTCCTACGCAATCTGCTTTTCCTATAACTGGCTATTCTTTTCTCCCCATCTTGAACTCAGCACTTGCAGGGCTTTAATGACTTTAGCACCACACCTACAACACACATCACGTAGTCTCCTCTTACACGTCCCAGTCCCCAGACAAGTGCTGTAATTTACTTGTGTCTGACCTCCTGCTGTGCCACATGGTGAAGGAATGTCCTGTGCACAGGATCCCATCACCTTTATGTCCCAATGAGGTGCTACCTTCACAGTGCCAATAATTTGTATGCCTGCTGAGCAAGACCTTTGCTCCCATGCCTGCTAACATTGGGTCATTTGTGCTTCTTACTGAAGCTTCACAAAGAAGCGGGGCTGGAGCCATTCTGACAGTCATTTCCTTTCCCCTCATGCCTGCTCTCTGGAAAACGCACTGGAATTTCAGTAACAAATATTCCTCCAATTTCACGATCAGATGTCTGGGTCGTGAGTCCCACCCTGGGTTTTGTAGCACAGGGTTCACCAGCCCGGGGTGGGTGTCTGCAAGGATAGCCATGAAACCACTCACAAAGTCAAAGCAATTGCCAGCATTTTTTCCTAATCTATTCATAGTTCTGTAGAGCTTTAGTCAATGCTCTGGAAGCATATGACATGGGGTGATCATCTTGCATTTGAACAGCTGCTAATCGCTGCAAATTTACATTCACCGGGTTTTTTTAACCTCCTCCTTAATCTCAGGGCATTTGGTTTTGGGGTTTCTGTAACAAGTATTTTTTTTAATTTTCAAAAGCCGTTCTCATTATCTGTGGGATCACCCTGGGACAACCATTCTTCAGGGAGAATAGAATGGAGATAAGTTAGAGATGCATTTAATTTTAATTCATTTAACATGCCCAGGATGAGCTGGAGGATGGGCAGGGCGGCAGGGGAGAAGGAAAAGTGAGAACAGTTTGCCCCTGGGTACGAGAGAAGCCTGGCTCATTACTGAGACATCCTTATTTAGGAAAGATCACAGACCTGGGTTTTGCCCCAGACCCTGTGGAACCTTGCTGTGCCCCTGGATATGTCTGCAAATCTCCAGGAGGCTCCTCTGTTTTGGGATCCTTCTTCAAAAGTTATCACCTCCCAACATTCTCCATATCCTCCCTCTGTAAGCCCGGGGGAATACGGAATGAGGGGGGAAGGCAGACCTACTCTTCCAAACTCTGCCTTCAGAAGGAGGTCCGCCAAAGCACACTGCCAGCAGAAGACCCCAGGAGAGCTGAGCTCTCTGCTTGCACGGAGCTGGTAAAGTCTCCGGAGCCCAACCTCTCCTGGCTGAACCTGCTTGAACCTGCCCTTGCACTCTGCCAGGCTTCTGTGCATTGGCACCATCTCCTCTTCAACGAAAAAATAAGGGGACTTTCCCAGGCATTCTCCTTTAGTGGTACCAGAATGAGACAGCTCTGACAACAGACTGTTCTCAGCTATGAATATCCCTCTACCTTCGCTGGGCTTGGCTCTGCCAAGGAGCCTCGGTGGCTTTTCTTTGGGTCAGAGTTCCTCTCTTCAGCTGATTTCTTCTTCAGGTTCCAGTTATGATTTCGGATCAGTTTTATTCCAAATCAGCATGTCAGCCACAGGCATCTCTAAATTTTCAAGACCTTTAGAGACGCATTTCTGTGAGAGGCCTCAGTTACCGAGGAAAGGGTCCTTGCAACCTCCAACATGAGGAAACTGAGTGGAAATATTTGCACTTTCTTTGACTTTAGCTCTGCAAAGATTTTGTTCCCCCATCCCTTTGCTGAACAGACTCTTCTATTCTGATTGCCTTATAACCACTTTTTCAGAGGTTTGCTTGTGCTACCTAAAATCCCCAAAGCGCTATCAGAAAAGGACAAAAAATTAGCAAAATTAAGTACTCTTTTCAATGCATCCATAATCCTGGGATGCTGCTGCCAAAATGAAGTGTTTTAGAGCCATCTGAGATGTCTTAGGGTATCTGAGACACATTAAGGGGGCTAGCAGATCTACCACAGAACTTACTGGAGACCAAGACATGTCTGGAGCAGCAGCTGGAGGCCAGGCAGGATACACTACTGCATCTAAAATGAAACTGGATACCAGTTTTTGGGCAACTGCATCAATCTGCAGCTGAGTGAGTTGTGAATGCATCCCCAACTCAAGCAAAACAACCTCAGGATGAATAAAAATCTGAGAGCTGAATAAATGTGGCACTACCAAGCCTTGCAAGCACCCTGTCTTCTCTGCCAAATCAAATCCGGTTCTTGCACTAACACTGAATCGAGCTGCTTGTCAGATCTGCTACAAAATAATTTCATCCCTGCTCAGGCTGGCCATCTGTTCACTCGTTGGATTCACATGATTTTATGCCATAGCTCTGTAACCTGATGATCAATAGCTTCACCATTTCTGGCAGCTGCGTGCTACAAAAAATCTTTCCCAAGTGCTCTTCTTACAGGGATAGGTGGAAGGAGCCCTGAGATTTCACAAATATATTGACCAGCATTTTTTTCCTGCTGCTGCCAGAACGGAGCATGGGTCTTCCTCATCTCTGCCTCTCCATCCTGTGGTGTCACAGACTATTTCAGCTCTTCTGCCTGCCCTGAGGACCTCACTGCTACAGGGGCCTAAAACCACCTGCAGCTGCCTCCTCCCATCCTCAGCGAGCGAGCTTGACCTGCTTCTGTGGAATGTTTAATTGCTTTTGGTCACCGTGTAAGTACACTGCAACTCACTGTAGGGTGGATGAGAGCCTGAGTTTTCTTTCTCTGCCTCAGTTATGTGTTGCTGACCAAGGCTGCAGTAAGCTATATCACTGTCATGTGGCTCGAGCCAGCATGCATTTTTCCACACTCTCAGCTACCCAGCTGAGAGCGTGCTGGGACCAGCACAAAACTGTGGTACTCCCAAAGCAAAGCAAAAGGCTCTCTATGCCATGGGGGATTGCTGGTGGGCTTGATGAGGGCTGCAAAACCCAAAGGTGCTGTGTGGGACACTCAGGTAAGGGCAGAGGTTCAGACATAGCAATGAGTACGTGCCTAGGGGTGCCTGGTGAGCTGTGGGGCCAGGAGCCCCCATCACATCCCCACGCAGGTGGGGGTAGGGGAGGAGAGGCCCCCCGAGGAACAACAGAGCATTGAGCTGCTGCCCTATCTCTCCAGGGCAAGGGAAGTGGAAAGGTGATAAGAAGCCTCTCAGGTGAGGAATTCCTTCTCACTTTCCCCTTTCTGTTTGCCTTTCATCAGAGATAATGTGAGTCTTGGGCACCTTACCAGGATGCTGAGCTGCCTGAAGAAGGGTCAGCCACAGCCACCCCTGCGCCCATTCCCCTGGGCATGTACCCACGCCTGCCACAGTCTCTGTAGCACAGTCTCTGCTCCCACAGGAGCAGCCCAGCCATGGCCCCCTCTCCTTTCTCACCATCTGACCAGTGTCCCCAGGCCCCCTTGCATGACACCCCATTGATTAACATGAGTAGCTGTAACCTGAGGAACAGTTCGGAAAAGAGGAGTGAGATTATGGGCAGTAAAGCCAAGGCTGATAAAGATGGCAGAATATTTGGGTAGCATTTCACTGCAGCACCACCTTCCTGAGAGGGAGCAGGAAGCATCTGAGCTCTTGCTCATGCTGTCTCCAACCTGGGCTGTGCAGGCGTTGCAAAGCCAGGCCATGTTCTTAACTCTCAAAGGCCCTGAGTCCATCTCGACTCTCACATCTCTCAGATGTGATGGTGATGAATGTTACTATGTGATGGGCTTGAAATGAGCATGACTATGTGATGAATTTGAAATGTGAAGAGTTCTGGGAAGAGAGGCACAGAGGAACAGCACTACCAAACCATGAGTCCCTTCTATAGCTATCTGAACAATCTCCAGAAGGAGAGGCTGATTTCCAACTGCTTTTTCTAAATCCAAAGACAACCACTCTGACTGCTTAGTCCAATCCCCTTGTCCCCTGCATGAGAGAGCCCAGAAAATCTTGCTTGCCAAGCTCTTTCTGCAGCTCACGTTTTTGTGGCTGTGATGCCTCCAGTGCAATGTGGTGCCTCCCAGCAATGTGGCACAGTGAGGTACAAGTGTATTATGGACTCTCTGGAAAGTGGGAAGAAGACAGAAGAGTTGCAAGCAGTGGGACCCAGTAAGGTTCAGCCCAGTGCCAATTTTCTGAAGGGAGTCTCAGCTGCACAGCGTTTGGGAATCCCAGAGCAAGACTGCGCTTGCCTCCTCTGCAGATGTGACTGACAAAGCTTGGCTGGAGATTTGGGCTGTGGTTGTGCCCCAGGTCCACACCTTCCTGCCTACGCCCCTTTGACAACAGCAGGGAGATCTGTCATTTACTCTGGCAGTTCAAGAGAAATAACCTGCCAGGTCTCAAAGTGGGCACGGACATCTGGGCCAGAGTCTACACATTGGTGTGAAGAAGGAAATGAGGTAAAAAAACAAGGAGAAAAGGCTGGATGATGGATGGAGCAAGAAGGTCAAAGCATGGAGCCGGTGTTTTATCCTTGGCTTGGGCACAAATCCTTGGAGCAGGAAGGGATCCTTGCTTGTCTAGAGGAAGCTCTGTAAATGTCCTTTTGGTGATGGAAAAGACCACAGCTTGAATTCAGTCCTTTTAGGAAGAGACTTTTTAAACACAGCTTCCAGTGAGATGACTCAGAGATTTCTCTGTCCCCTGGGGTCACCAGACCTTGTCACTCAGTGATGGGTAATGCCCAGTCCCCTGTAGTGCTGCAGCTGGGACATATGCAGGGATGCCCAGGGATGGGCTTCTGGTCTCTCAGCCATTCCGACCTCTGATTCATGCCTGCTGTTTGTTGCCAGTCCTTGCTAAAGGGAAGCCTGAGAAAAGCATGGGAAGAGGGCATGACTCATCCCAGGTGGCTGTCCTAGCTGAGGGACACCTGAGGGTTTCCGGTGTCACAGGAAAGGGTAGGAAGGGCAAACATCCCCAAAGAAGCCATGCAAAATAGCTGCAGGAGAACAGGGTTTCCCTGCTGCATTGTGTGCCTGTGCATCTGGGAATCTCATCAAGCCCACGCAGTGGAGTGAGCTCATAGCCAGGGTGGGAAGGCAAACCCAGAGGCTTTGTTCACCCTGAAGTCCCCTCCAGCCATTGCTTTGGCTCTCTGTTGTGCTGCCAATGCTGGTAACTATTGTGGCATCGCCCCGACCCACTCGTGCTGGGATGAGGGGGTAGGATGGTCCCCAGCAAGCATGTTCTTGAAGATGCAGGTGTACCTTCACCAGGATCAGTCACCTCCCTCCCACAGCACACCCCTGTGCCAACAGCTCCAGAGATCAAATGCTCAGGGACAGGGGGGAAGACACATGACTCGGAAGAGCAGCAAGAAGGGAGGAGGGAGAAGAAGGTATGGATGAGGGCAGTGGATATGGTGGTGCAGATGAGGGAAGTTGGAGCCAGGCAGGGATAGCTTGGGGCTGAGTTTTGGAGAAGTAGATGACATGGAGGTGGAACCACTGCTAATGAATACTGTATTCGACCTGGCAATTGAAGCAGATCGTACAGCAAGATTAGAGGTCATGGAAAGTGTATTACAAGCCCTGCATTGCTTTTTTTCACTGGAGACTGTTGGAAAAACAAGCAGGAAGGCAGCACAATGGGTCCCCCAGCTACGGACATCTCAGCACACATTTGAAAGACAATGGAGAAAACTATTAACTCCAAGAGTCCTCTATCCTGTCTCCAGTAAGATGCATGCCTTGTTTTGCCTGGATAGGAACTAGGGATCAAATGGACAATGCCAATTAAAAAAAAAAAATCTAGTAGGAATTTCTTCAGGGGAAAAAGGGGGTTGGGGAGAGGGGAAGGATGATGCAGCTGCCAGGATTAAGCACAGCCTGAGTAAGGGCCTTCAGCAGATGCTGACTTGCAAGGGAAAGCAGGTTTGCACATAGCCTGGCTGGGTGCTGTTGGATCTCTCTGTCCTAGACATGGGGTACTTTGTTTTGGTCTGGCTACTGGTTCCCAGCATCCCAGGGGGCTGATGACCAGCCAGGCTGGCAGAGCAGTCCATCTAGCCCAAGAGGGTTTCAGGTACTGGGGAGCAGCAAGGAGGGTGCTGCAGACCTGCAGCTTCTATTCTCTTTCTGGCACTTGGCCTTGACTGAAAAGGACAAGGTCAGGAGCATCCTTGCTTGAGGTCTCTACAAAGGTATCTCCAGGAGGGAAATGTGCAGCCTGTCACCTGTCTTAATTAGAGAGATTATCTAATTAAATTGCTGTTCCATCAGGATTCCTCTTTCTGTTAACAGATGGTGGCTTCCTTTCCCAGGAACCAGGAAAGCTGTGCATCTCTTCTCATGTTCTGACACATTCTCGCTCATGACCACAGCCCCCTCTCTTTGGATAACCATCTGAATTTCACAGGGCTCTACTGAGGATTTTAAGGTTCAAACAGTCACATTTGTGCCAATTATGACTGGAGGGACCCTGAGGGACCGTACAACCTTCCCTGCATGAGGTGACATGAGTCCTTCTGCGAGACAAGATGCCAAGGAGCATGGGCATGGCCCCTCAGGACTTCTGATCCCCATGCTGGCAGGGCTTCCCCACACCTCCCTGGGAATGTACTGCTGAGGTTCCCAGCTGGCTTGAGCAACGGCAAACTCCCGCTCAGATGGGCAATGGAATTGGACAGGCTGATGTGCTTGTAAGGCCCTCAAAGACAAGAAGGGCAGACCCTTCTCATGATGTTCAGCATGATGTTCAAGCTGGCTTCTCGCTTCTCCTGCACCAGCCTGTTGGATCTTCCAAACCTCCTAACAGCCATCATGTTGTCCCTGTGTTTTCTCACAGGTGAGCAGTCTTGTGCCTCTGCCACTATACCACTCCCTGCTCAGTCTTGACCCATGTGTATCCTGTTTGCTTGGGCTTGGAAGGTTTCACTTGATGCTTCTCATGTCAAAATGTGAAAAAGGGGGACAGGAAGAAACAAGCACTATAGTCAGAGGAAGGCTAGGAAAAATGATGGAGCTGGGAAGAGGTGTGGGGCAACCCCCTCCTGGGAACATCTGGTGCCAGCAACCCCCTCGTCACCACTCTCCACTGAGCCCTGGGGAGGTACTGTCACATCTTGGCTCTGGAGGAGAGGGGATATCCTTAACATCACTTCTTAAGGTATTTTGCCCAAGCATCCGGTCCCCTCTTCCCCTCCCTGAGTTCCTGTCCTCTGCAATGACCAGTGACCTCAGCTTGCACAACAGGTTATTGAATGCAGAGATACGAGGCCTCCCCATGGTCCCTTCTGAGCTGGTGGGCTACTTGGTTCATTTCCTAAGTCTAGAAATAACCTGTTACTTCAGAAGATCCCTCCCAATCTTTAAATTAGCCTTCTCAAGAGTGCTGTTTTTGCTGTTTTGACTCATATCCCCCCTTCCTGCCCCAGCCTGCAAGGCCTCAACCCCTAATTTAACCGGGGGTTGATGGGGTGCTATGAGATTGCAAAACACTGGAGGTTGTCCAGTTGAACAGGACCTCCCTGGATGAAAACAAAGCTTTTCACAGGGTGAGGAGGTTTTGCCACTTCCTGCCTTCCCAATATTCCCTCATGTACCTCAGCAAGCCATTTCCATTGCCCTCTATCCCTCAAGCTTGTTTTAGGAGGCTCCTCTGTCCCTGGAGGTACTTTGAACATCTACCCCCTTCCCAGCACGGTCCCTGAAGGAGAAGTCTTCCCTGATGAAAAAACATCCCTGCTCTAGCCTCCATTCAGCACATGCCATTGTGAATCCCCCCTTTCCTCTGCGCACTCTTCCATGTTTTCTTTCCCAGACCTGCTCCTGGACACTCATGACAGTCCCAGGTCTGTTCTGCAGCAAATTGTGCCTCCATCCCTTCTCTGAGACACACCAGCCCCTGACTATAACCTACTGCCTGGGAGCATCTTAGCTTCATGATTCCCAGCCCTCCTGAACTTGACAGCCTCACCCCTCCTCCACCACTTGCTCCAGGAAACACTGTTTAATACGAAGAGCAGCAGTGCTGAATCCTGCTTCCAGATCGGCATTTATCTCATGCCGAGCTCCATCCCTCAGTATCCAACACACATCCTTAAACCTTTTGTATTCTGCATAAACATCTTTGCCCAGATCTTCTAAAGGGCTGGGCAAGAGAGGAAGCAATAGTCTATAAAGAGCATGAAACCTTTGTGTCATGGTCTTATCCCCTCATCCTTCACGGATGCCGAGAAGTCCGTCCATGCAATGGTGCACGAGGCAGTGGCTGCACAGGGAGCAACCTGAGATGTGTAGAACTGAATGTGCTGCAAAAGGCCAATACGTGTCAGTGATAGACAAAAAGCCTCAGTTTCCTTCTTGAGTTCCCCAATTTCCTGCCTGGGTCCCACAGAGCATCCCACAGGACGTCCCACACCTGCAGCATCCTCCCTGTGACTGGAAGCTCACAAACCACCCACTCACCATGGCTTTCCCTGCCTTGCCAGGTGGGCAGGACCCTGTGGCCAAGCCCTGCCTGCCCAGCAGAGCCAGGTTCCTGGATCTACATATGGGGAGTGAATGTGCATCATTCAGGAGGAATAGCAGGTGTGGATAAATCTGGAGCATAAGGAGATGGAAAAGGAATTGCAGCCTGGAGGAAACCAGCTGCCAGTGCTAGGGTAGCTCAGGAGAGGCAGCAGCAGCAGCATGATGTAGGGCAAGATTGCAGGAGCTGGGGGAGGCTCAAACGAGGAAGCCAGTGAAAAGCATCTGGAGATGTAAGTGAGGTCAGGTAATTCCTCATATAGCAGTTCCTGCACTGCTCTGGGAACAGACAAACAAGGCCTTCCTTCCTCCCAACTTCCTCCTCCTCACCAGCTCTCCTTTTCAAGATAGGCAGCTGGCCAGCCTGCTCCTCCTGCAATGCTGCCTGCATCCCTAGGGATGACTCGCCTGGCCCTCGCTGTGCTCTGAGACTTCACCTCCCTGCCCCACCACGGGCAGTGTGGGCACAGGGGTCCTGCCTGGGACTCACACAGGGCAACTGCTGGTGGTGCCCTGGGGTGGCACAGGGCAGCCAGGCAGCAGCCAGCGCTGCTTTGGGAAAAAGTTGGAAAGCTCATGTTGCCCTCCCAGTGTGGTGAGGTGTGGCTGCTATTCTAGGCTGGGAAAACACAGAAGAATAGACCTGAAATCTCCCTGAAAAGCCACAGTGGGCATTTAACCAGGTGTCAGCTCCAGCACTGGAGGGCCCAAGTGGCTGTGCTATTTTAGGGATGTATTCTTTTGTTATGCTGAGCTATTTTTGGAGGCTGAGCGGGTACCAAAAGGACCAAGATATGTTGCAGATAAGGGACTGATGACATTTTGGCGTTCATATTCCAGCCACAAACACTGCCGGTGAAGACAGACCCTGGGAATTAGCAGCACTCCTGGCACCAGCAGCATTCTGGCTGTGCTGCTGTTCCTGCAGGCATCAGAGCAGGGGCGCTGTAAGCTTCCCCCCAGCAGTGTCACCCCGAATGGCTCCACGGTCCCCAGTGCTTTTCCAAGTGTCAGCAGTTCCCCATAGCATCACTCAGCCTCACAGGATCACTGATAGGGGAAATCCTCCTCCCTGGCTCTGGAGCAGGCAGTGCACATGCCATGTGAACAACATAATGGACCAAAGGGGTCTACATCTGATGGGACTGGGACAGGCTCTTGTTCCTCAGCCACAGAATGCTGCCCCTTGTAACAGAAAAAAAGGATCCTTATCACTTGCAGCTGTGGTACATGTCCTTTTCTTGGAAGTAGGGATATGGGGACTGGATGGGGGGAATTTCCTTGGCACAAGTGCACTGAGGAGAAGGCTACATCCACTGTCATTGCTCTCCACTGCCATGCACAGGGCCAGGACTTACCAAGCTCTGCAGCCCATCCTGGCTAGGACACCTGCATCCCACAGGACCAGGAGCTGGGAGACCCAAGGGCTTTGTCCCATGCTGGGCAAGTGGATTTCTTGCCCCAGAGCCATGCAGAAGAGCCCTTGGCACTTGGGATGCAGCACTCCTGACCTGCGCTTTCAAGAGAGGAACCACACGGAGGCTTCCTCAGAACCTAAAAGGTGCCATGGGTGGGGATGAGGACAGGGGCAGTTTGTGACTCTGCCAGGCAGGGGCTTGCATGCCCCTCCCGGCCCAGGGTGAAACAGATGGCCAGACCCTCTGACCTTTTTACTCAAAGTTCCCATTTGTGCCTGGAGGACAGAGGGCCTGTTGTGTGTGCAAGGCGTGGGGACAGCCCCCCTGGCTTTGGGGGTGGTGGAGGGGAGAGCTTTGAGACAGCAGCAAGGCTGGCGCCCAAGCTGCCACCGTGTGCTGCACTGTTCTCTCGCTCTTCCATGCAGCAGCTGGGGTAGAGTAGAGGACATCCCCCAGGTCACCCTCACCAGGGCCTCTCCATGCCAACAACATCAGTGTGAGCTTACAGCTGCCTCCACTCCCCCGCTGGGGACCCCCATGGTCTCCTTGCACCCCAGAGCTCAGTGTGCAGCACTTGGGCTGGAGGAGATGGAGACACAGCGTGCCAGAGGGGTGGGACTGGGGTTGATACTACTTGTCTGGGCCATCTCCAGCACAAGCCCATGTGTAAGTCCTTCTGAATCTGTCTTTGTTCCCCTTGGTGGCGTCAGCAGCTCTTCGCTCCCTCCAGGAGATGATTCTGCTTCCGTTGCTGCCGTTTCCTGTGTTTCTCTCTCCCCCCTCACTCCCGTAGAGCCAGGCAACACCAGCACAAAAACAGGATTCAAGCTGCTGGAGAATTATCCTGATAACAATGACCAAGGAGACAGTCCGCTGGACAGGACCCTCCCTGGAGCCAGACTGAGTGGGGCCTCCAAACAGCTCATACCAACCTTTGGCATACCCTCTTCCCTGTCCCCCGGGGCTGTTGGTGCATGAGGGGGATTTCAGGCAGGGGAACGAGCACCCAGAAAGTGGAAATGCTCCCTGCCAGCAGGTACATCCATCCCCATGCCTTGGCAATGACAGCCAGCAAAGCAGCTCTGATACTGTCCCCACAAGCACTCCTGTCCCCATCAGCAGTTGTCAGAGCAGCAGGTACCACACCATGCTCTCCCTTGCCAGGCCTGCTTCATTTTCAGCTTTTCAGGAAGCAGGCAAGGGCAATTGTGATTTGGCTTCATCCCTGAGCAGAGCTGAGGGCAGCTCTGGCTTACAGGCAGAACCAAGGGATCTAATGCCTGCAGACATGCTCCCATGCAGCAGTATCCCTTGAACCTGTGTGTCCATCCTTCCACCTCAGGCATGCCCAAGGGCCAGTTGGGATTGTTTACCATCCCAGATAGAGATCTGAAATTCACCCATGGTCCAAAATGTTTACCTGGATCTTCTGAAGGAGGTCCCATACCCAGCTGCTGGCCACCACTGCCTGCTGAGGAGCTGCTGCCCTACCAGCATGCTGGTGGAGCCACGGGAGAAGTATTGCCCACTTCACTCCGTGCCAAGCTGGCTGTCAGGGCTGAGGCAAGGGAAGAAGGGGCCTGAGCGAGCCTGGCTGATGCTGCCTGGAGTGAGCTCGGAAGCACATGCGCAGACCAGTCTGCTGGCAGGTCTGGAGGCAGGAACAAGTGCTGGGAAGGGGCTGTGGAGCAGGAGCACAGCTGGAGCCTGAAGAAGATGCATTTGTAGCCGCGCTCCAGCTTGTTGAACAAGCCGGGTCTGTGCGTGTGCGGGTGTCTGCACCACCCTTCCCCTTGCAGGTGCTGGGCTCATCCCTAATTGAGTGCTCTCTTTGCCTCACACAGCAGGGACCTGCAGATTGGGGGAGCAGGAAAAACTGAGAGTGGGTGCACCCAAGTGACATCCCCCAGCTTTGTGGCCTGAAAACCATGCCACTGTGTCCCACTGTAACAGGACATCTGCTTCACACTGGGGCTGTGGGTGTCTTGGAGGTGGTGTAATGCAAGAGGTGTCCCAGAGATGGAGGAAGAATTGCTGCCTACTGCAACACCTAGTGAACGCCAGTCTCACAGAGCTGAAGCAGAATGATGTCTCCAGCCTTACTGATTCCTCCAGCCTTATTGATCTCTCCAACCTTAGCCCTGACCTTTTTGCTCTAATGGGAGACCACCACCCTGTAGATGCCCAGCAGATGGACCAGACCTTGGAGCAAATGGTGGGAATGAGGCCTACAAAGGCGTGAGTTTGTCCTACTAGAGCCAGGAGGTTGGAATCCCTGGGTTAACAGTGGTGCTGCTGATCCATAAATTCCTGTTGAGGGAGGAAAAGCTGACTTTTGGCCAAGACAGGAGGTCTCTGACCAACAGAGGCAGGAAATAGCTACGGTGAGCGAATAAATAAATGGTGCAACTGTAACTGCCTTACATGGTCTTCATGGGGAGTTTTCCTTTGTTTTTCAGGTTGGCTATTTATACTACGGAGTGTGAAAATGATGTCAGCGAAGCCTCTGCTCTTCCCCACAAAGAAAACCTGCCCCAAGAATTTTTGCAGGGCCAGGAGATCTATCTCCTTGAGCAGCAAGGCTCAGAGGCTGGTGGAACTGGCAGGAAACCCCAGCTGCTATGCAATTCCTGAGAAGTCCCTTCTACTTCCACACATCCAGCTCAGGGGGACAGCTGACCCAAACCCATCTAGGATATGGCTCTGCCCTGAGAAAAGCCCATCTTGCCTAAAATGGACTCACAGTCCTCTCCCCTCCCCTCCAATCCCTTCATAGCCTCCCCTTTCTCACTGTTTTTCTCCTTTGCACCTTTGTTTTTTCTATCCATTCTCCATTGCAGCCTTTAAGGCTTTCAGCTCCAGCCTACTCAGTCTGGTGGTGTTGCTCCAGGTATGCCTTGGGGGACAGGGGAAGAGGGGATGGGGAGTTCTCCTTTTGGGACTTTGTTGCCCCCCTGGGAAAGCCCAGGAGCTATTTTGGAGAGCCAAGCTCCCCACTGGGCCATCCCCATGCTCACAGGAGCAGGGAAAGCACAAGTTCAGCCCAGATGAAGAAAGTCCACTAAGTTCAAGCCGAGCCTGCTAGGCTGCAGATGGCAGGCAGAAATGGCCATGCTTTGGGAAAAGAAAGGAGGAATAAGCCTTTCCTTCCCACCGTGTTTGTCCCCTGCAATTAGGAGTAGCAACAACAAGCCCACACGAGTCGCTCGGCAGCCAGCAAAGCCTTGGTGCCCGCGGGCAGGCTGGGTGGGAAGGGAAAAGCCAAAGTGAGTTCAAGGGTTGCTGGTTGTACTTGAGATGAGAAAAACTCTTTCTGGTGACACATGCATCAGGTGTTCCCAGACGATAACAAAACCTGCCTGAGGTCATCGATATTTAATTAGCAATGAGCTCGGTTAAACATTATCCCGGGGGCAGGAGGGAGGGGAAAAGTGCTGAATTGGAGAGAGATTTAACTCTTTGCAGAGAAAAGGGGAGGAAGAGGGAAGGTTGCTTGCAAGGAGAAAGGATCTCCATGGTTGGTTCCCTTCAGACTTTGACATTAGGCTGGGCAGAGGGGCAGAAAAGCTTTGGGGTACACATATCCCAAACTCCAGAGGAAAGAGGTGCTTTTGCCCACGAAAATGAAATGAGCTAAATTTGGAAGCTCCTGCACCCCAATGGCCCTGGGGCAGCCAAGCACGGCCACTGGAGCAAAACGCTGGTGAGTGGTGAGGCCAGTGCCTTGTCTGGTTTCCCCGCCAGAGCCCTCCCGGCCACGGCTGTGCCGACGGCTGGGGCACCGCGGCGCTTTCTCTTGGCTGGCTGAGTCACAGCCCTGCTACCTGTGTGGGTTTGCACCTGGGTCCCTGCCCCGCCGCCGTCTCCCCTGTTTCCTCTGGCACGCATCCCACACCTCCACAGCAGAGAGACCTGGCTCAGCAACCTGGGGGCACTCACTGTCCCCGTGCTGTTCCTTGCCACCTCCCTACTGCTAAGAATTCCCTCTTGGCTGCCCCAAACCTGACACCCATAATTATTCCTAGATCACAGGGACCTGCTGAAAGATTAAGTGTGAGCCACACTGTGAGGAGGGACATTAAAAGCAGCTGCATCTCCTGCTTACAGTCAGGCCCCCCGCCACATCAGCATCCCCTTGACACCAGTGACACCTGGGAAGGCTCCTGCTGGGAGAGGGGAGTGGATCTCAGCTTGCAGGATGGACTGGACAGGACAGCATAGCCCAGCTTGGGATATGGCTCACCACAGCTTCTACCAACTGGCCAATATCCTCAGGGCCTGCTTCTGCCCCACAGGAAAGCCCCTCTTGGAGTGGAGGCAGGTGAAGCTGGGCTGGCATTTGCTCACCACCCCCTTTGCTTGCCAGTGGCTGAGTGCCAGGGGATGACTCCACTCTGCCCCAAGCAGAACGTGGGGGATAGCTGGCCTTTGGCAGTGCTCAGTGCCACCTCCCCAGGGATGCTGAGCAGTTGCTTCTTTATCCCTGGCAGCAGCAGTGCTGGTCTCTCATTGCTGAGAGCCTGGGAGAGATCCCCAGAGCAAAATGACCTTTGGGGGAAGGGTCTGGGGAGATCCCCAACCCAGCAGCAGCAGGTTCCAACAGCAAGAACGTACATCCTGCCTCCACATCACTGGTGATGCAGACAACCTGTCCAGCACAGCTTTACTGCACTCCTAGGATGTCACCCTCTCCTTGCCACAAGGGCCAGTTACCAAGGAAGAGGATGGATGTGTGGAACAGATATGAACTCCTGCTGGGCCCTTGCCATGAGCAAGCACACTCCTGCTTTCTTGCCCTGGCTGCAGTGACATCCATGGGCAGAGCCTTGCACGTGAGCCATCAGACACAACTGAGGTCCCTCAAAAGTGGGAGAGGGGATGAAGTTGAGGTGGAGAAGGTGTCACAGTCCCAGTTCTGTACCCCTCACCCATGAGCTCTGAAAATGGAGGGGGGTGAGGTGGGAAAAATGAGCAAATCCCCCAGTTAGGGGCAGAAGAAACAGCAGCAGCAACACTCCATGGCTTCAGGCGAAGGAAGAGGCTGCAGCCCCAGGCAGGGCGGAGCAGGTCGGCAGATGCAAGAATTTCATCTGCAAGGAGCAAGGAAATGTCCCGGAGCTGTTTGATCTTATTGTATGGAGGGAAGCGGGAGCGGGCGTCCAGCCTTGCTGGAACCAAACAAAGATTATAAATACCTCCCACCATCAACAACTCCTCGCCGACCTGATCTGCTAGAGCCCTGGTTGCTGGCTGATTACCAAAGGGAAAAATGAACTTCAGTTTCCATCCATCCCTCAAACATGGTGGCAGATAGGAGCACAGTGCACAGCAGACAGCTACAGTCACAAAACTGGTGGGGCAATTATCCTTGTGGAATGATGTATGTGGGTGTATCCTCCCTCAGTGACTCCCTCCATGGCTGTGCCCAGAGGGAACAGCCCATTGGCTTAATTCAGTCTCTACTGCCACTTGTGTCAATAAAGAAGCTAAAGAATATATAATTTAAAAGCCTTGTGATGTGGTAGTTGCATGTGAAGTGATGCCTGAGCCCAGTTGACAGCCTCAGAGAGGTGTCCCTGTACCCTTTAGGTCACAGGGCCAGATCCTCACATATGCCTTTTCTTGATTCAATCCTCAGGTTTGAATTTGATGCCACACACGCTACCAAGAGTGCCACCTGACATTGGAGTGCTTTGGGGCTTGCGGGGAGCTGAGTGGCAGCAGGGGACTCTTGCAGGGGGGCTGTCCCTACTGAAAAGGGAGGACAGCCCTGCACTGTGTTTTGGGGAAGTTGGGACACTGCAGAAGATAAATTTAGTCTTCCTCACTGCGCCCATCAGTCGCCACAGAAACATGTGATTCCCCAGCACCACTCTGCGGGGAGGATGAAAAGACTTCCCAAAACTCACGTGGGCTCCCGTAAGTCCCATGCCCAGCCAGTGAGCAGCGCTGCACTGGGACCACTGCTATTCCCATGTTGAGGAGGCCCTGGTGGCCATGGGAACAGGAGAGCTTCAGCTTTGGCTTTGCCCTGGCACATGGAGTTTGGGGTGCCCACAGGGCTGTGATCCTGCAGCAGGGCTGCCTGCCACCCCCTTTCCTCATTCAGAGAGTGCCTCTGTGGGGATCCGCCTCCCTACCACATCCATCCCCTCAGGTCCCACAGGCACTTCTAAGGGTTGGTGAGAAGCCAGCAAGTTGTCAGGTACAAAAGCAGTCCTCAGGCTGAAGGGGAGCTGGAAATCAAACGCAGCCGCCTTCGGAAAAGCCCAGCGGAGCAGCTCTGGCAGAAAAGCTGCCGCGATGCGTGAACCCGGCTGCGCCGTGGCTGCCCCAGGCACCTTCGTCAGCCCCTCTCCCCCAGCAAGCATACTTGAAGCTCCCTGCCTGTCACTGGGATCAAAGGCAGGGGCTGAGGTTGGAGGCAGGGTGTCAGCTGGGCCGCTTGTGAAGCTGACTGTGGGAGCCAAGACCTCCAACTTGAACCCAATTTTTTTTCACCCCCCCAGGCATCCTTACACACTTCTAAGGTCTCCGCTCCAGAGTCCCAGCTGCATCTTGTTTCATCTCCAGCAAGGGAAAGAGGCAGTGCTGGAGCCAGATGCCTTTGGAAAAGCGGCCCCCCAACTAGGAGCACTGGGACCCAGCCCCTGCACTGCTGGCAGCTGGGGAGCACCGGGTGCTGGGGGTGAAACCCAGTCCTGCTTCCCAGCCACAGCCCTCCCACCGCCAGCTGGGACAGGGCACATTCCCACGGCACCCAGTGTTATTTCAGCAGGGTCAGGGCAGTCCCTGTCCTCCTGTGGCTCTCGGGTTGGTTTGAGACTCACCAGGGTGAAGGATCTTTTCTGACCAGACTGCGATGCCGTTGGATGTTTTGAAGCAGGGAAGATGCAGTCAAGAACTACCATGGCCTTCGTGGAGCTGTGGGGAATGAGATGACAGTGCCGAAGAGGAAAAGCTCAAGGTCATTTGAAAACTACAGAAGTCATCCTAAAACAGTTTCTTAGGCTCTTTAGAGCTGCTGGACCAATGTGTGACCTGCAACAATTGCTGCCTATTGCACTGGGGACTGTCCCCAAAACAGAGGAGCAGGAAGGCTGGGGGACAAGGTTTTAGGAGCAGGAGGCTTTGCTGAAGCCAGCCTGGCATTACCCCTGGCTTTGCTCCCCACCCACATGGCTCAGCAGGGACCTCCCAAACCAGGATCCCAGGAGCTACTCAGCAAGGTGCCTGGGTGTTATCACAGGGCTTCAGAGAGCCCTCACAGGGGCCAAGAGGGCTCACACAGCCCTGATGCCCCAGCCTCAGCTAAGCAGGGTTTGTCTTCAGGCCAGTCCCACCAGCCAGCCCTCGGGGACAAGTGTCTCGCACACATCTACAGAGGGAAGAGCGCCACCTCCTGATGTTGGATGTCCCCAGGATTCCAGGAAACCGCTTTTGTGGGTTTTTTCCCCATCCGGTGTTTTATCAGTCACTAACAATCGCTTCAAGAATAAACAAACCCGAGTCTGGCAGGGGTTCAAGACAAAGCAACTCCTGCTGCCAGACATGCCGAGCATCTTCAACAAGCACGTTTCTTCAGGACTGCTTCTATCTGCTTAAGATGATTTGACTACAAGCACCCTCTGCTGCCACTGTCACTTCAAAACACAGTGAGGACCTCCCCAGCCTCCACAGAGCTCCCACCACAAGGTGTGGTGTGGTAAAATAAGATGCTTTTAGATTTTCGTCACAACAGTGCAGTTAGGGATGCTCATCCCTAACACATCCATTTATCCTGACAATCCCAGTTCCCTTGGATGCATCTGACTGGTGTAAGGGGAAGGAGCAGTGGCAGACAGGGTTGGCTCAGAGCTATGCCATTCCTATCACCTATCAGCTTTAAAAAAAATGAAAAGCCCACATAAGGCTCACTAACAGGTGGGGGGGAAAACCTCACTCCTCAGAGCTGCCCATGAAACTGCAACCTCAGGATGGACAGGGGCTGAGAAGTCCACTTTTCTGCATCAGGGGAATACTAATTTAAGGTGATTCTGTACATACCTGCTGATTTGAGACTTGTGACAGGAGAAAAAGAACTAGCAGGTGAGACCTCTCTTATTTCACACGGCTGAAATCAGCCAGCAGGTGGATGTGTTAAATGAGGCTGACAGGGAGAGCCAGCTTGTGCAGTCACCCAGTCTGGTTTCTAGGGAAACAAGGTAAATGTTTTCCCTCTTTCTCACCACCTTTTAACTCTTGAAAGGCTCTCATGCATCTCCACAGGAAATAATCGCTACATCCCACCTTTCCCCACTTCAGTTAAGAGCAAATAGCACAAAACCAGGACTGCTCCAGGGCAGTGCTACACTTCGGTGGGAACGTGTGGAGTTACTGCCTCAGCTGCTGCCACATCTCCAATTATGGTCAGTGAAGGATACACCAAACCATCCCAGTATTTTGAGTCAGGCAGTAACACAACACTAGTGGCACTCACAGCACTCTCTCCTTCTCAAAGGGTGGGCTGCAGAACTCACCCTCCTCCCCCATCCAGTCAGGCCTGCTTCCTGTCACCATTCAGCAGAGAAAGGATGATTCAGGAAAAGCCAGCTGCTGTTGAGTTTGGGATTTGTCACGGTACCTGCTGCCTCCTGCTGCTCTCAGAAACGGCAACAAATTGCATCTGCAAAGCATGCAGGTTACAGCCCATCATACAGAAATGGGAGGGTTTCCATGGCAACAAGCAGCAGCCACCAGCCTTAAATTTAGTGGGTTCAACTGTCTGGAGTAGTTTATTTCAAAACCCATTTGACTCAAAGCTCTCCATCCACTCAGCAGAGGATTAGCATATGGAATAATACCTCAGCATTTAGGGCTCCTGCTTTACTATTTCACAGGACCAGACACTCTGCCCCAAAATACTGGCTCCCTGAAACAGCAATGGCCCCTTCATTCTCATTAAAGGAACCCTGCTACAAGGTGGATTCTCGTGAGCTTTACTTGCTTATTTGGTTTGGTTGGTCCCATATGTAGAATCTGCAGTGAGTACCATACTTGACATAGCAATATATAAACCAAGAGCCAAAATTAACTTGTTTAAAACATTTATTTTTTGGTCTGAGAGCACACAGGCCATAGGACCATTCCACCCAATTATGCCGTCTCCTCTTTTGCAATACGATCCTTCTTGAGTGGTCCCTGAAAAACAAACAAACTACGTAAAGCAGTCTGCACCAAAGACATCACATCCCCATTACAATAATGTAATTTATCTTCCTCCTGCTGCAAAGAAATCAAGGCCAAAAAAGCCCCCCACGTGGCAACCCACCGGAAACCCTAAGCTGGTGCAGCCACACTGCAGCCATCGGATCGCTGCCTCTGGATGCGCCACAGCAGGGATGCTGGGGTGCCACCTGGTGGGGAAGCTCCTGAGCGCGGCACTGCCCCCGCCTGACTCCCCCGGCACTTGCAGCTGCTTTCTCCAGCAAGTGACAAACTGGGAATGCCACCCACTGCGAGCACCACCCTCCTGAACCGCTTTTATAGGAACTGGAGCAGTTCCATGCTTCATCACCGAACAACGTGTGCCCAAACACGGCAACGCCCCTCAGACACCAAGCACTGTCACAGCAGAACTGAGACCCCAGGCCCTCTGCAGTTATGACCAAGTTGACAGGAGGCCTCTTGACTGAAGCCACACGCTTTGTTTCACAGAAATTTTGACATGACAGCCCAAAGGTCAAGCTGTAAGCTGCCATTAGGAGGCAATACGGTGATGCACAGCCCAAAGCTCCAAGTGCCCTTACCATGAAAGCCTTCTTCTCCTCAGCTGTCTGGAAACGGCCATGACCAAATTTGGAGGTTGTGTCAATGAACTTCAAGTCAATCTTCTCCAGGGCCCGGCGCTTGGTCTGCACAAGCAGGGACTGCAAAGAGAAATGCCAGGTGAGTATGCAGCAGGACCCTTTCAGACTGCCAGGGCACTGGCTATTTCTTGTCACCTCCCTGTCTAACATGTCCTCAGTCACTCTGACTTGAGACTTCAGTTGCTATGATGTGCAAGGAGCACTTGACAGTAAGCCATCCTATCCTGCACCCTTGGCCTTCAAGGCTGGTCAGCTCACAGCAGCAGGTGAGCCCCTCTGCCTGCCAGTGTTGTTACAGTCTACAAGAATTCTCAAGTCTAAAACATGCCCATCACTACAAACAACCCTAGACTGAATTACTGGGGGGAAGGACCTTCCTCATGCCACTCACAATGTCATTACTATGAGGTGGGTTTGTGCATGTGGGGCTTTTCTTTCCAGCAGGCTGTATGATTCCCAACATCTGCAAACACACCTGCACCAGAGGCAGCCCAGCTCACTTAAGCTGTCCCAGCCCATGTGATAGCAGGCTGCACCACTCACCTTGCGCAGGGTCAGGACCCTCTTCTTGGTCCCCACAACACAGCCCTTCACCATGATGAAATCATTGGTCACCTCACCGTAGTGGACAAAGCCTCCCTGAGCAAGGAAGAGAACAAAGAAGACCAGTGATCACATCTTACCTCCAGCCTGATGTTCTCATACCCTTTCTGGGCCTCAGCCACTCCCACATTTACTGCCACCTTGCTGCCAGTATTGCCTTTCACTGGTCAAATTTCTTGATACAGCAATTTACTTGCTGCTTAAGACTTTTGTTAGGAACAGCAGAAGAGGGTGACAAAACAGTGAAAGCTGAGTTATTCCAAGTACCATTCCTAGGTTTATAAGGTCTCCCTACTATTGCCACATAACAAATTAAATTTGACAAGTTACACAAGTCAATACTGAGACTAAGCAACACCACTTCCCACAACAACTGAGTTTTATCTCAAGGGCTCTTAGTTCAGTCATTTTGCAACTTATACCAGGCCCCTTTGTCCCTAAGGACTGCAGCTCATACGCAGACTCTTGGCACAGAGCTGCAGAAACTCACCAGAGGATTAATGCTCTTGTCAGACAAATCATAATCAGTTGATGCATTGTTTTTGATTAGCTTTCCATCCTTGATTTGGTAACCTTGGCCAATCTTGTAGATCTAAAAACGTAAAGAAATTCTAGTTCACAAAAAGTAGGAGAAAGGGCCTATCATCAGATAAAATGCAAGTTCTATAAAGTGTCAGAGAAAAATGTCTGTTGCACTTTGAAAACGCATTGCCATACAAGAATCTTATGTTTACTCAACACAGCAAACTATGGTTACTGTGCCTCAGATGACAAAACATCCAAAGCCAATCTCTTCACTCTGTTCCCTGCCCCAGAAGGAGTCCCATCAGCCAGCTCTCATTTCCTCCCAGCACTTCAGAGACACAAACCTTCTTATTGATTTCGGTGCGATGGTGGTAGCCCTTCTGGCCAGCCCTGGCCACGGAGAAGGCCACCCGTGCCGGGTGCCAGGCGCCGATGCAGGCCACTTTGCGCAGGCCCCGGTGAGTCTTGCGCGGCAGCTTCTTGGTGTGCCAGCGGCTGGTCACGCCTGGAAGGAACCAAAGCAGGGTTCACAAGCGTGGTCAAGCTGAGATGCCACCAAACTAGAGTTTAAGCCACCTTTCAGGCTGCAGTGCCCAGGCAACATGAAGGAAGCCGAGCATTCCAGGAACTGATCAACATTTCCTGGTAAGCTCCCTCCCTGGCTGTCCCTGGGTTGTGTTCTCAGAAGGAAGGCAGCATGGAATGACTCCTCACAGATGTCAGGCGCTGTGCCCAGCGCTCATTCCATGGTCTCATCATTGAACTGTGACAGCAATATGGATTTACCTCCCCAGCCCTTGGCACACACACTTGTGAAAACTCGAGGCTAGGATTTCATTAAAAACCGTATCCTATCACAAAGAGAAGAATTTCCATGTGCTTACCTTTATATCCCTTGCCCTTGGTGACCCCAATGACATCTATCATCTCATCCTGACCAAAGACAGTTGACACAGGCACCTGCTGTTCCAGCTTCTCCCGGGCCCAATCCACTTTCTCAGCAACAGTGCCACCATTCACCTGGATCTCCATCAGGTGAGATTTCTTCTGTCTCAGGGGAAGCAAACGCATCTAGAAAACAGAAAGCAGGAAATTAACCTCCTGCTCTTCCAAGATGGATCTTTTATTAATAAGCGAAATATCCTTGTAGTTCTGGACTAACCTGTTTTTCTTACTAGTTACATACTTTTCCAAGATATAAAACTTCAATGGGGCCCTACACTAAGAGAAAAGGCTGTATTGTGGCTGCAATGACAAGTCACTGCATCTGGACATTATATGACACCCATCAATCAAACTGCAGCAAGGAAGGACAGGAGACAAGGGGCAGTAGTTTTAAACTGAAAAATGGCAGATTTAGACAGAACTTAAGGAGGAATTTTTTTATTATGAGTGTGGTGAGTCAGTGGCACAAGTTGCCCAGAGAAGCTGTGGATGCCCCATCTCCAAAGTTTTCAGTGATGTTTTATAGGGCCCTGAGCAACCTGCCCGTGTAGAAGGTGTCCTTGGCCATGGCAGAGGGGTGGGAACTAGATGATCTTTAAGGTCCCTTCCAACCCAAATCATCCTGTGATAAAGTCTGCCACAATGTAGGTCACTTTGGGTAGGGTCACATAACTAGACCCAACTCAAGAAGATTTAACTGCATCTTCCAAGGAAGTCTGGCGGAGTGCTGACAGCTGGGGAGACACTACCACACCATTTAGCAGTACACCTCCTCCAGCTGAGCACAAGAAGCCACCAAAAAAATGAGTGCTTGCAGTCCAGATAGAATGCAGCCTGAAATGATGCTGAGCACACAAATCCCACAGTTCAGTGTTCAGTCTGGTATGTTTTGTACGTGGAATTAAGAGACTCTGGGTCTAACACGGTAGCAGCAAAGGAAGTTCCTACTACAGTTCAGTCTCTTTTGGACACTCCTTCAGAAGACTGCCAGTGATTATTCTCAAGGTTGCTCAAACATCCTGTGAGCACAGGTCTGTAACAGAATTAATTTGTATTGTGCTGAATAGCATCAGGCTGCAAGGGAGGGCAGAATCTCCCTAAAGAGATGGATCAAGTTTCATGCCTGTTCTCTCAGCTATTTCTAGCATACCTGAGTCCTGTAGGCACTTACCTGAGTATGAGCCATGACTCTAATAACCTGGCAGTACTTCTTCATGCTATTGAAATCTTTCTCCAACTGCTTTTTGCCCTCCTCATCTTGCCATTTCTTGCAGTATTTGGTGAAGGCCTTCTTCTTGGACTTGTGCCTTCAGGAGCAGAGCAGAGACAAGGTTTGGCTAAGCCCTTCATCAATCCCCAGGGAAGTGGGGATGAGCGGAAGGAGCTGCCACCTTAGCTGGTTTTGGCTCATTGCCAGCTTCTAATGACTCTTCCACTGGCAAGCGGAGCCTGGAGCTCATCAGACAGTAGCAAAATTGCCAAAGCTGAGCGGAGCTGCCATGAATTCCAAAGCAGATTAACATTCACAGTACAGAAGACAAAAGACTGTAGAGAGATGTTGAACAATAACAGAAAAAAACCAGACCTTTAAGGCAATTGTGAGGTGACTACCATCTGCTCCAAAACACCATAATTTCCCCCCCTTTGTGTGCCTGACAGCAAAGTCGTTACTGAAACACCCTTGAGATCTTTATTGCTCAACTCTGACGTCTTTTCAGCCTGCCAAGTTCATAAACAGGCTGTGAGCTCTAGACACGCTGGAGCCGCACTCAGGCAAATGCACATACTTTCAATCACAACAGCAGTGCCTGGAACAGCAATCAGAAGTAACACTTGTGTTCCCCTTTCCTGAGAAAACAGGGCTACAGTCAGGACTCGACACTCAACAACAAGCGCCAGAGGCGATTTCCTTATGTCCGCCCGTCGAAGTATCATCACATGTAGCCTGTTAAGGAGATCTCAGGCAAAAACCAAAGCTGTCACCCCTATGCCAAGCAGGGCACAAACCAACATCATGCTGTCACCCTCACAGAGTAACTCCTAGTCTATCCCATTATTAGGCCAGTTCATCAAGGCCAAACACCAAGTGCTGAAAAGCCTCCTCAAAAAGCTGTACAAGCATCCTCTGCAGCCCAGCAGGAGAAATATGAAGGCTGGCACGAGGTTACAGCAACAAGCCAAGGGCCTGCTCTCTTACCAGTTCTTGTAGAAGCGGCGCTTACACTCATCACTGATGTGCTCAGCAAAGATGGTCTTGAAGCTACGGAGACCACGAGGAGTCTGCACGTATCCCACGATGCCCACAATGACCATGGGAGGGGTCTCTATTATAGTCACTGCCTCGACCACCTCCTTCTTGTTCACCTCTGGATGGAAGCAGAAATACAGCACAATTAACACCAGAATCAGCTATTAAACATCACCTGTTCTTTCTCACTCCCAAGTCCTTCACGCGAAAGGTTAAATGATTAAAGTTCTCTTCACAAAGATGACACACAGTGAACCCACACTCTAAATCATAATTTAACACCTTGCAAAAATCTGGGGTTGGCTCAGTAGAAAAGACAGCAAATCCCAACAGGCAAAATGGATGGCAGTGAGTAACAGAACCATACTCAGGACGGGACAATGAACAAAAAAACACCAAAGGCAAGTGACTGATGTCAGAAGAGCCATCCTAAGGTGCCTGTTACCCTACAGCTAAACCAAACCAGGATGTCACCGGGCAGCTCTGGAACAGAACAAAACCGTGAAGCAGAGGTTACCAGACATGAAGTCTTACTGCTGGGATAACATTCACATGGAAGTGGGAGGGGTTTGGGCGCTTCATAGCCACCCACTCAAGGGCACGGCAGAGGGTGGAATCAAGCTAGGGCTGAAGCCCAGGGCTGCTCCTGAACACCCCACCCCTCCTGCATTAGGAGCAGCGTTAATACATACTGGAGCCAGGCCTGTCGACTTCCCGGACGATGTGGGTCATGCCAGCTTTGTAGCCCAGGAAGGCAGTGAGGTGGACAGGCTTGTTCGGGTCATCCTTGGGGAAGCTCTTCACCTTGCCCCTGTGCCTGCTGCTGCGCTTGCGGGGCAGGAAGCCCAGGGAGCCGTGCCTGGGGGCCGAGAACTTGCGGTGAGACTGCGGGGACAAAGCAATCACTTAGGGCTTCCTCCAGGGAGTTGCTTACACCCTCTCAAGGATTCATTCCCTCCCTCCCCTTCCCAGCTTATTTCAACATGTCACCAAGTCCCACTGTGGCCGGGCAGCTGTAGTTTGGCCACAGGAAGCCAACATGTGCCAGTGCCACCCCACAAGTCTGGAGGGCAGAGCACAGAAAGCTTCGCAACACCTTTCACTGAATCAGTAACTAAGCGTTACAGTGACAACTTCAAATTTTTTTTTGAAAAAACTGCATTAAACCAGCATTTCGACATCCACCTCAGAGTCTGTCATTTTGCCTGGAAGTGCGGTATTTCTTCTCCCCCCACAGGTTTTATCCTCGAATGCCACCGCTGCAGCCCCGCTCTGCAACCTGAGAGCCACGTAGAGCCGAGTTCTATCTGCAGAACTCCCAGCTCAAAAAGAAATAAATACCCATCCAATCTCAGACCCGAATTTCCACCCCCTTCCCCAAAAACAAAGGTTCCGCCCGCTCCCGCGGCCGCCCGCGCCCCCCACACCCCGCCGGGCCCGCCCGGCCTCCCGCGCCCCGAAATGAGCCCCGGAGCGCCCGGCACAGGGCGCGGGCGGGTCCGTGTCGGTAGCGATGGGGCGGGATGGCCGCGGATGGGGCGGATGGCGGCGGATGGCGCGGCCGGGCCGGGCCCGCNGCCAGAAAGATGCCGTGAGGGCGAGGCGGTTGCGCGTCATGGCTCTCGTTGGGAGCACTGACAGGTTTGGGTGTCACGGGTAGCAGGAGAAAGAAGCGTAAGGGGGAGAAGTTATTTATGCGGATGATGGCGTTTTAAAATGCCGCTCGCAGCAGTGGTTTCGGTGCAGAAGTGTTTCTCCAAACGTTTTGAAATAGGCAACGCTCTTGTTGAAAGTTTGGGATTTGCTGGGCCTGTGTTTTCCGTGGCCTTTGGGAGCTCCTGCTGCATGGTTGAGGGAATGGGGGGGGAAAGGGACACAAAAAGGGAAAAGACAAAGAAATACATACAATCGAAACGTAGGATTTAGCTCAATAAAATAACGAACACAATAATAATCTCACTACTTCCCTCAGGAAAAGCAGATCCTTCGCCCTCACTGCCGGGCCGGGGCAACAACTCTCAGGCAGGCCTAACTCAGTGGGGGCCTCTGTGTGCTGCTGTTGAGTTAATAAAAACAATAAACAGTGAAAGCAATGGACGTGCTGGAGTTACGCTGTGAGAGAGGAACTGGAAATTAAGGCTGTCAGTGGGACCCGTCTGGGCCAGTCGTTACTCGTGGTGCTCCATTTGTCGCCGTGCTGGCACAGGGATGAGCACTGTGAGGACCAGCCAGCTCTCTGGGAGGTGTTGGATGGCTTGGGCCATGTACAGGAGCTGGCCCTGCATATCTTCAGGGCAGGAGTGAAGCAAAGCTGAGCTGAAACCTGACCAGGGAAGGAGCTGGGAGACAGGAGATAAATTATTCACTCTCTCTTCATCGACACCAGGAAATCGGACAGGACCCGGCTGAAGAAGCTCCCTCAGACTTCCCTGGATGTGGAACTGCACATCACCCTTACAGGATGACTGACAGGCTGCACAGCTCTGGCTGAAACATCCCCTGAAGCAGCTCTGGTCTTCAGCCAGAAATCCTGCTACTCTTGGCCAAGGAGAGGAAGGAGGACCACCCTAAAGGATGTGGAGCAGACCCAGTCTGAGGGGCAGGAGAGGCTAACAGGGCTGAGCAGAGCTGCCCACTTTGCCCAGCTGCCTGCCCACTTGGGCTGGGCTGGCTAAAGGCCAGGTGAGGAGGTGTCAAAAAAATGATGCTGCGAGATGTGGTCCCTTCAAGGGGGTTAGTGTAGGGCATACAAACTGCTTGCCTGATTTTTCACAATACTGGAAGTGCAGGACATGCATTTGCCAGCTGGGAGAGAAAACAGGAGGAATGACTCCTGGCTGCTCACTCTCACTGTCGGGTGTCCTGTTCCCTCTGGGTCAGCCTGAGAGCCTCAGCTGAGGTAACATGGGCTGAACCCAGGCCTCAGATAACTGGCATGGCATCAGGCATCCAGGTGACTGGTAAACCTGGGAGGCTGTCCAGGTCAGCTGATGGACACATCCTGCTACCTACAGCCCCTGTCTGGGGTGAGGATGCAGGACATGAGCAAAGTGAGGAGGCTGATTAAAGCTGCTGAGTGGTGGAGATGGTATTAAATGCAGCTACAAGGTTATCTGTGGAAAATATCCAAGCTGCTGAATAATAAGATCCAGCCACACCACATCCAGAGGCTGAATAAATTGAGAATCAGTAGATAAATTTGTGTTATTGTAAGGAATATGGGCCTTAGTAAACCATGGCCTGCGGTACAAAAGGGGATGCAGACCCAAGGCCATGACAGCAGTGGAACCCAGAGCTGGGTGGTTTGCAGCTTCCCACATGTGAGGAAATTTGCCCTCAGTGTCTCCTGGGCCTTACAGATAAGAATGTGTTTGACAAACACAACACCTTGGTGAGATGGGTGTCCCCAGGGATGATGCCTGTCCTGCCTCCTCCCTCCCTGCCAGGGATCACAGCACCACAGCCATCTGAATTCCCACCACGGGGATGCTGACCCATAACATGCAATGTAGTGCTGCACATTACAGTTGTATCAAGTTACTGCAAATATCAATTAAACAACACCAATCTACAGAGCCAGATTCCACTGCCAGCTGCACAGGTGTAACACAGCTGAGCCATTCAGCCCTGGGAGGCTGGTTATCCACCTAGTGTGAAATAATTAAGGAGGGCATATCCAGGTGTTAAACACACTTATGATACTCCTGGAGATATTCCAGTCTCCCTCCCCCACTCTGGCCCCACAGGTTAAGTAAAACCCAAGGCTGGAGGGACTCTGTGTGCAAACCTGCATGAAAAAGCCCATACAGACCACGATGTGCTTTGTTTGGAGGACGTTTCATTGCCTGCTCTAACCTGGCAGACTGGTTCCCTGGTAACCAGTATAAATTGGAGAGCTAAGGATCCAGCTTTGCTAGAACTGCAGCTACTCTTCCTGAAACAGACCTGCCCCATCCCTGGAAACATTCAAGATCAGGTTGGACAGGGACTAGATCAGCAACCTGATCTAGCTGAAGACGTCCATGCTCATTGAGGGGGGGCTGAAAAAGATGCCCTTTAAGATCCCTTTCAACCCCAGCCATTCTAGGATTCTGTGACTGGATGTGATGGCACAGTGTCCATCCTCTACCTCCAGCCTGCCCCTCAAAAGGACTCCTACAAAAGATGAGGGATGGCTGCTCACTTTTTGGGGTGCAACTCCAAATGGGGGACCATGGGTCAGGTCTAAATGCTCTTTTATCTCCCCCACACATTTGCCTCTAGCTCTTGCATGGTTTTGGCTTCCACTCCTGAGCTTAGGGAACCATGTTACAACCCAAGGGCTTGCTTTCCATTTCAGTCCTATGAACACAGATTATCAGGGGCTCTGCAGCAGCCACCAGACTGCTGGTGTGCAGCCACTCCGTGCAAAAGGCACGGGCCAAGGAGCTTGAACTGTCCCTGAGGCTGGGTAGCTTCTCCCCATGCATCCCTTCCTGGCCGTGCCAGTGGCCTTGGTGGTACTGTGGGTGCCAGAGAAGTCCAGGTGACTCCCAGGGCTGCAGCCTCAGGAGTGGCATCACAGAATTGTTAGGTTTGGAAGGGACCTCTGGAGCCCATCTAGTCCAACTTCCCTGCCAAGGCAGAGTCACCTCGAGGAGGTAACACAGGAATGCATCCCAGATGGGTTGTGAATGTCTCCAGAGAGGGAGACGCCATGGCCTCCCTGGGCAGCCTGTTCCACTGCTCTGCCACTCTCAAGGTAGAGAACTTGTTCATGTTGAGGTGAAGTTTCCTGTGTTTTAGTTTACGGCCGCTGCTCCTCGCCCCGTCACTGGGCATCACCAAAAGGAGCCTGGCACCATCCTCTTGGCACTCACCTTTGAGCTATTTATATGCATTAATGAGACCCCCCTCTCAGTTTTCTCTTACTTAGGCTAAACATGCCCAGCTTCGGCAGTCTCTTCTCATGAGATACTCCAGACCCCTCTCTGGACCCTCCCCAGTAGCTCCTCGTCTTTCTTGTGCCGAGGAGCCCAGAACTGGACAGGGCACTCCAGACGTGGCCTCGGTGGGGCCACCCAGAGAGGGGGAGCGGCTGGGGGGCTGTCCCCGGGTGGGCAGGCCGGGAGGAGCTGCCCCGCACGGCCCCGCGGACCCCCGCGCTGCGCCGCGGGCGGCGGAAGGCANTATTTATTATTATATGGTTTATATATGCGTGTGTATGGGTATGTATGCACGCGGATGGATGTGCAGACATCTATCGATGTGTCAGTCCACACACAGATGTGGATGTATACTTCCATAAGCATTTATGGCTATATCTCTGTTATATATATA
>VXBX01002369.1:1355630-1408714 GCA_013400415.1 Scytalopus superciliaris | reverse complement strand
GGGTGCTGGGCTCAGGTCGTACTGAGGTGAGCTGGGGGGGGGGCTGTGGGGGCTGAATGTCGCTCTGTGCTTTACCCTTCTCACTCCCACAAACCTCCCTTCCCTGTAATGTTTTCGTCTCCGTAATTTGTGGGGAAGGGGGGGCAGCGGGAAAAGGGCGTCTAATGGAGGTGTCAGGAGAAGGTCCTTCCTGTTCCCGTGATGCCGATCCCATGGCTGCCCGTGGGGCTGGCGCGTTTGTGCAAGAAGGTCATTGGGATTAAGGGAGCCAGAGCTGCAGCACCGAGCTGGCGGGGGAGAGATTGAGGTCTCAGCCGGGAGCGGAGAAGGGAGGGCAGGGAGAGAGAGTGGAGGAGACACATGCGCATGGAAGCTGGGAGGACAGGCGGCAGGCTGGCTTTGGGAAAATAAAAGCAGTGCCAGGTGGTAATGAGGAGGAAAAGGGAAGGTGGCCTGGCTCGCTGCTGGTGGTGAGGAGGCAGCCCTTGTCTTGCCATCCGTGTGGGTGATGTCCTCTCTGGGTGACGTGACTTGGAGGGCAGCTGGAGAGCCCCAAGACAGCTAAGGACGTGATTAATGCGGGCATTCTGTCTGTCTGTCCATCTGGCTGAGCTTGTTTACACTACAGCACATCACGCTGGGAGCGGGCTGGCAGTGGCTGGGGGCCAGGCAAGGGGGTATGCGTGCCCCCTGCTCCTGGGTGGCTGGAGCGGAGCCAGCCTGCATGCCCAGGGATGATGGACATGATGTGACCTACAAAAGCTCTCCCATCGCTAATCTCTGTGGCAGAATTTCCTCTTTCTCTGCCACTCTGTCTGGTGGGGTTTTTTCCCCCTTCATCCAAACACTGCAGGATTTTGGCTTCCCAGAGGTGTCAGTGAGGAAGAGAGAACAAGAAATATGTTTGTTTTTTAATTAGGCACCTAGTCTGCTTCAGAGTATCTTAGACACTGTTGGCTTGCTTGCCAAGCTCAGCCCTGTGCCCTGCAAGGTCTCTCCAGGCAAGAAGCACTTCCCAGGGACTGGCATCTCCTTGGGCCCCCACGCTGGTTGCCCCTGCTCATCTGACCTTGACAGAGGACAGGATGGGATTTACCCCAGGCACTTCACTTGACCATGGAAATTAAAGTTGTTTTGCAGGAGCTGGAGGTGCTCCAGGTCAGCAGTCCATCAAGGGAGGCTGGCATGGCCATCATGGTGCAAGTCTGTGCATTCCTTCTGCTTTTCCACTGTCTTGAGCTTATGTGTCCTTCTGAGCATTTCTCCTTTCACAAATATTTGGTTGTAGTTTTGGTCTTTTATTTAACTTGAGACCAAGAGGGGTCCTTATGGGCAGTAAAGTCCTCTCTCAGGCTGTCACAAGCATCAGACCCTTTATGGCCCCTTCCATAAATTGGTTGAACTTTGCTGAAAAAAGACTAGATCATGCCCTTCTCACTCTGTCTGGGAGAGTGCTCAGTGGCTCCAATGGTCAGGTTCTTCCACCATAAATTTATTTGTGGCCGGGGTTTTATCTGTTTGCCTTTTTGATCTTGTGCCCTTCAGTTTAAATGGTGTTTTTCCCTCCCTGGTGTTTTCCCCCGAATATTTATAGATTGTGATTGCATCCGTACTTAGCCTTTCTATTGCCAGGCTCTATGAGCCAAACTCTTCTGGTGGCAAAGGGCTCTCCCTCCCTGTGGTCTCTAATAGAGTTCTTCCTTTCACCTGCTTTTGCACACACAGGAAGTACTTTGCCTGCCATCCCCTGAGATCTCATTTGCCTTTATCCTGCTCATGTTGTGAGTGGTCCATTGTCTCCCCAGGGCAAGCTGAAGGCTCCTTTTGGTCTCTTTCACATGATGAGCTTTCACCCAGAGCAGAAATTCTTGTGATCACTTCCTCAGGCAGTGACCTTGTGCTTGGGTCATGCAGCCTTTTAGCAGATTTCATGACAGCACAGAGGTGCATATTGCTTTTTACCAATGGGAACCAAAACTGGCTCATGCCCAGGGAATTTGCAGCCCAATTGAGGTGGCAGCAAATCTCAAGGGAGAACTGTAGGATCAGGAGCAGATGGGATGACCGAAGATTATGTATATTGCTCCTTGATGAACGAGGTAAGATAAATTTGACAAGGAGGATGCTGAACTATGGAAAGAGGTTAGCAATTCCAGAGCATCTGTCCACCATGACTGTGTTGTGAGGCAGCTCAGGTTTCGTGGGTGCTTTAGGAGTCAATCATAGTGGAGTAGGTATGCATCTCCCTACAGACAGGTTGCCTGGTATGGGTGCTGGTGAGCAGTGGTGGTCCTGCAGGGCACCCATGTCAGGTTTGGATGTTGAGCCTCAGCACAAGCCATTTCTCTGCTGCTGCCTTCCCCAGATGTGCTTGCCTGGATGAAGCAGCACCTTGCAGAGCAAGGAAGCAGTCCTATGAAGCAATCCCTCCTAAGCATCTCTGCTGAAGGTGCCTCCAGCAGCATCTGGATCTTGCAGTGAGGAGACTTGTCTGATTCAGCTGAACTGAGGCTTGCTGACAAAAGCAATGTGTTGCTGGAAGATCCTGGAGGCTTCCTCATCTCTCTGAAGGGAAGAGCAGAACAACTCCTTCCCTATTCCCAGTGGCAGCAGTCAAAAGAAGTCAAGCAACTTCCTCGGTTGCAACGTTGCCACTGCAGTTTACTCCCAGTCCCGGTCTTTCAAGGCATTACTCCACACTGTGCCACTTCATTTGCCATCAGAGACGTGCTCAGAGCTGAGTTGCATCTCACAACTGTTTAGCTCAGCTGGTTAGAACATGGTGCTATTAATGCCAAGGGCTCTGGGTCTATCCCCATAGAGGCCATTCATGTAGGAGTTGGACTTGATGATCTGTGTAGATCCAACTCAGAATACTCTGTGACTCTACTCTGTGACACTGGTGCCCCACAGCAGACAAGACATGGGTGCGTGGGTGGTTTTTTTACCACTTTGGCATATAGACTTGCCTTCAGCATGTTCAGGTGACCCAGCAGCTGGAGCTATTGGTGCTACTGCTGGAGCTGATGGAACTGGGTGACCCACACTAAGCTGGAGCTGCACAGCTCCAGGATTGTTCCTGAAATAAAGCAGGTGAGTGAGCACATCCCTGCTGAGTCCCATGGTGCCCGAGCCCGCAGTGCTCTTCACAGCTGGTGTATGGGAGCTGGATGACTCCTTCCCAGCCTTCAGGCATTGGATGTAGTGCTGGCACCATAAATAAGTAAAATGCTAATTGAAACAGGTTGTTCCAGGTGCTCCTGTCTGCTTGGAAACCTGCTTGCTGGAGAAACTGAAGCGCTGCTCAGTGTAAAAGCCTAACAAGGCAAAAGTAACTTGCTTTTTAGAAGCAGGCCCAGCTTGCTTCAGCGTGGGCTTGAGTAAGAGTGTTTCCAACCACAGTTTCACAGACAAAGCAGCCCATTAAAACTTGTCACACAGATTGAGGTCCTGAGCCCTCTGTGATGCCAAGGTCACTGCCCTGCCGAAGGGAGGTTCAGTGAGGAGAGGTGCTGCCTGCCCTCCATCTTTTCCTCCATTGCCTGCTGCTGTTGCCAGTGTGTCCCATGGCTGGTAGGAGCATGCAAACCTTTTGAGCTGGCACAGGAAGTGCTGTCCTCTGTGTCTACAGGTGTGGCACATCCAGAACAGCTCTGGCTGAGCAGACAAGGCAGGTGAAGGACAGGAACCATATCCAGATTGGTTTGGCCAGGACAGGTTTGGCACCTGCAAGCTCAAGGATGGGAACAAGTCACAGCATGGCAGGGAACCACATCTCCTTCCTTGCCATCAAGTCCCTGGGTTGCCATGCTCATGCCTGACTTAAGACACCATTTGCCTCTTCCCAAGGACACCCAGTCTGGGCTTGCAATGGCAGTTAAACTGAGCCTTAGAGCCTGGGGACTTCATTAGTCCAAAACCATCTGCAACTGGGCTCCCACCTTTTCTGTCCCAAGTAGATTTATCTGAGATGTTCCTGCTGTTTCAAAACCTGAGAGGCACACAGATGGGAAGCAGAGAACTGTGTGGTGATGGGACAAGACAAACATTTCTGGCAAGACAAGGCAGCAGAGAGGAATCGTGGCTGCAAGAAGAGCAGGCACAGGCGGCAGTGGATGCGGTTCTTTGCCTAGGTTGGCACAGCCAAGGCAAGGAGGGAGAGATGTGTTTCTAGAAAGAAAGCTGAACTCTTCCTTATAGAAAAAGATGCAACCTTGGGGTGGTCACTGTGCAGAGTACGCAGTGATGTAGCAATGTTGGGACCCCACAGAAGGACATGGATACCACCATGGAGGTGTGGTCATGGGCAGTTGTCATTAGTAGTGATGGGACAGAAGGTGCTCTTTGACCATGGGAAGAGCACGAGACCTGTGGGACTAAATGGAGCTTCCTGAAGTTGCCCTCTTGGGCTCAGCCTCCTGTTACACCAGTGGGCGTCTTCCAATGGCAGAGCTCTTCCTTCCTACGGCTGCTCCGCCATCACTCAGGGCTTGGGATATTGTGGAGGGGAAGATCAACCTGGGTGCAGGTCTGGTGGGAGGCAGAAGGGTTAATGGCTGGCCTTTCAGCTACCAAACCATGTGTGAAAAAGAAGCTGGCTGGCCAGGAAAGCCTGTCCCAGATCCCGTGGCAGGAATTAAGGATGCGGAGCCTTTCTCCCTTCAGTCACCTGCTCCAGCTCAGCCCCGGCTGGTGAGCTGGGAGCTGTTGCCACGTGGCTGATGGCCAGAAGGGTGAGCTGGGAGGGAGGTGCTGGTGTAGCCATGCTCCTCCCCTGTCCCATGTTCAGAGGAATTGAGAACGGGGAGAGTGGCCCCCACCAGCATCCGCACAGGGCTCAGACACACTGTCGAGACTGTGGGCAGGCGTTGTTTGCTGCCTGTGTGGTGCCGGCTGGAGGGAATAAATAGAGGCCGCCTGTTTCCAAGCTGCCAGTCCCATGTGTCTCAAAATCTGCATATGTTTTCTTCAAAATGAACTAAATACAAGTAGATTTAATGACAGTAATAATAATATTAATCCATGTCTGTGCAGGGCACTCCAAAGCTTTCCAGAGACTCCATTTGCAAGCAGCTGAATGACAATGAAAGCCACATCATCTCTGCCAGTTTATCATTTGTGCTCTCGCCTGCTCTTGCTTTCTTTTAAAACAGATTTATTCTTGGTCATTACCAGATTAGACTCAGAAGAGGTTATTGCTTCATTCTGCCCAAGGGGGACTTGATTTGAAGTCCCGCAAGGAATATTATGTCACCAAACTATTTCCTTTCTATAACAGAATAAAAAGGGAGTGTGGAAGAGGGAGAGGCAGCATGCAGTGTGACAGAAACTGTGGCCAGAGGGCATTGCATCAAGCCCAAGAAGGCAGCTCAGTAGAAACCCCCTTCAACCTCATCCCCACCACAGCCATCCTGGGGATTTTGGGGATGAAGTGAGGAGGCAGCATGACAAACTCCTGGGATGAAGTGCAGGAAAATCCTAGTTCACTGCCGGAGGCTGGCTGTGTTTTGCATCCATCACATGATGCTCAGGAGCATCTGATGCACGGCTGGGGATGGGCAGTGTGGTGGAAAGCCTCACATGATACTCAGGAGGTTTCGCCCAGCTCTCTGCAGGGCTGAGCCTGCAGTGGGGAGACGGGGAGGGACTTGAGAGCCTCTTCTCTGAGGGCTCACCTCTCACCTTTGCCTTTGGCAAAATTCAATCACCCAATTTAGCCAGAGGGGAGAAAGGTATTTTGTGGTAGGATGCAGAATTTTGACTGTTCTGCACTTTTCTCACTGTAATGAGACCTTACATGCCTGTAATGGCCAGCATGAACTCTGTGAGAAACAAGGAGAGGAAAACTCAGCTTCTTCCCATCTCCCTGCAATGCTAAGCATTAAGTTCGTTTTGCTGCGTCTTTTGGCAAGTTGCTCTGTCTCTGTCAGCTTTGCAGTGCACCTGGCTCTGGGTTCATTCCGTGTCCTCGGAGCTCTTGGATGAGAACAGGAGTCAAGGAAAATTATTGCAACAACTTGTGTGGATGTAATGTTTCAGGAGCAGTGGAGTGGAGAAAAGCTGTGTCTCAGGAGCAGTGCTGAGTTGGTCAGATCTTCTCCAAGTGCTGTTTTCTGTCCCTTTTTTGAGTGTAATATACTACTGTTATTAAACACGTACCTCCAGACAGGCTGCACACCTGCCCAATTAACATTGCTCTTGGAAGCTTAAAGAAACCCTCTCAACCTAAAAATCTAGTTACTTCAAGCCCTGTTAGCTGACTTAAGCAGCCTTGCTGAAGAAATGAGGTCACTCAAGTGCCCAATGCTGGGGATTGCTGGCTGGTTTTTGTTACCGAGCACAGGAAGGTGGCTCATGCCTCCCTCAGCAGAGTGAAGTAATTGGAGCCCTGGGATACCTCCATCAGCCTGCAGACAAGCCACTTGCCTGTGTGTGCTCAGTCAGAAGAAGATTGCCTTGTCTTTGCAGCTGGATGTATATTTTGGACCATTTTATCAGTGGCCATAGGTAAGACTGTGCCATGAGGATTGGCTGCAACAAATGGGGAGAAGAAACAATGTTACAGTGGTAACAAGAGTGGTAAGAGGCTTGTGCCAGTGCTGCTGGTTGCTGGCATTTCTTCAGAAGTGCTACAGATGTGATGGGAATCGGAACGTAATCGCTTCATTCTTGAAAACTTGGTGCTTTGTTTATAATCCAGGCATTCATTCATGCTGCATCTGCTGCTTGGATCATCGATCATCTTTGCAGGGCACGGATTGTGAAATTAAGGAAATAAAAAATATCTGCTCTTTGTAAGATGAGTTGCCACATCAGTGAGCTTCCACCCACCTGCTCCCTTACCAACAAGGAATAGCCGCCATGGATGAAGTGTGCAACAGTTTCTCCTTAGGGCTGCAAGATCTGGGCTCTCATAACTATGATTTTTTTTAGAATTTTTTTTGTTGCAACAGTATCTGGGTACAGACATCGTGGGAATAAAATAGGAAATGTTGCCTGTCAGCAGCAACAGCAGCAGCAGCGGTTGCCTCTTCTGCTGTCCAGCTCTGCCTGTCCATCTGGAACCTCTGTATTGAGCCTGCCCATTCTTGCCCCATCAGTGTTATCCAGCCCAGCTCAAGCCCTTCTGTGCACAGTGGGGCTTTTTGCTGTGCCATGAATATTGTGACAGGCTGGCAAGGGAAGTAAGCCCTCTTGTTGCCCACTCTGCAGTGCCAGGGAGTGGAGCATGGACCAGAGCTGATGCCAGTGGTGAGGAAAACAGACAATCTACTGTGCTTTGGTCCACAGAAACCTTTCCTAAAGACAGAGAGTACTTTGGGATAGCTGTTTCAGGACACAATAAGCATCTTCAGTGTCTTGTTCTGCTCACAAGTGAGAACATGTTTAGTGGAATCTCCCCAGAAAACTCCTAAGATCATCTGAAAGGAGATGTTTGCCTGCAAAACATACCTTGGGGTACCTCCAGACTGTGAGGAGAGAAGTTGTGGCATCTTGGCTGACTGAAGATGGAGAAAGGAAGTTAGGAATGTCACCTCTGCTTGAAAAGTGGGGAGAGGGAGATGTTCTTTGGTCTTGTGACTCTGTGCTGTGCCTTTATGATGTGCCAGAATAAAAAGGTATGAAAGAATAAATGCAAAAAGGAATTATTTTGCTTCTTTCACTCACAACTGAGAGCTCTTCCAGGCCAGCAGCAAATCCAAAGGTAAGAGCCCAGGGAAGGTGTGTATCAGCATATGAGCACAGTAAATAGAGGTGTCCCTGGGGAGAGGCCATTGCAGAAGTTCATTCATCCCGAATGAGTAAGCAGGGACTCACAATACAGCTTGTTGCAAGGGTTGACCTGACTCATGGAATCAGCATTTTACCAGTTTTGAGCCCTAAACCAAAACTGAACACCAGACTATGCCACTTTTGAGGCTGTTCCTTATCTTCCAAAGAGAAGATAAGATTTCTGTCTAGTGCTGCCGAAAACACGACACCCACCTTGTAATCACAATATATGGAGGCTGGTACTTCAGGTGTCAGCATTGGTGCTGGTCAGAGCCTCACGTTGGAATGTCACTTCAGGAGTCTGTCAGCTCCCCTTCAGGTCAGAGGAACAGCGTGTTACTGTCATAGTCTCAGGCAGACCTGGTCGGCCGAGCCTGTTATGAAAGTGTGTGAGACATCCCACTGAAAGAGCTTGGCTGTAATTGTGTGCAATTTTGCTGCTTTCCAAACCATCCAGGCTGAAATTTTAAGGACCGAACCCTTGCTTCTGGCAGAAGAGATTCTTATTTAATTTTCACAGGCAATTTCTGCAAACTGTGATCAATCTCAATTTTCAAGAAGGAGGAAGACAGTTATTTTACTTCTAAGCTTAAAAAGCTTTTACAAATTTTCAGAGAGCCCATACAGTCCCTATGCTTAGGAACACCAGCTCCCAGCTTTTTTAAGTTTGCTCTAGTGTGATACACCCAATTTCAGCAACCCGAGTGTGACCCAATTATGAGTCTCGGGGTGAAAAATAATATCTGTGTCAGTGGATACTTGTTAGAGTTTGGCAGGTGAAACATGGTTGGTGTTGAGTATCTGCCCAAGGGCTGTGGGGGATGGTGAGTAAAGTTTTTCCTCTGGTTCTTGATGCCACAGGCCAAACAGCAGAGGCCTGTGCTGTGGATCTCAGGCATCCAACCCCACCAATGATAAGTGGTGTATTGGGTTGGCATTAATCAACAATTTTTCCTGAACTCACAAAGCTGCTTCTCTGCTTTCTGAGTTGTCTTCTGGTGCTTGGTTGAATTAAGTGGTACTGGGGTCCTTCTGACCTAACAAACACTCAGACCAAGCTCCACTCCCTGCAGGAGACTTAGCCTCTTCACCTTCTTGTGTGCCGCTTCTTGGGGACTGGGTGGTGGTTTCAAGGGTGCCAGGTCTTGTGTAGACATCTCCTGGGCTGGCAGAGTGCCCTGGTGATGTCTTAGAGTGTGTTGTATGTAAGTTCATCCCATGCCTGAGGTCCCATTTCCTGTCTCCCTGAGTCTCTCACAGGCAGCCTGCAGGTGGGCTGTTCCTACTGAGAGTCTCCAGATGCCCTGCAAAGAAAAATCTATACATGCTGCCTTGATCTTCCCCTCTTTCTCCTGTGGCTGCAAAGGGAAGCTGGTTTATTTGAGATGCAGGACTGGGGGTGCTGTAAATAGCTCTCTGCTTTGGTGAACCTGCTGTGTCAGAGGGGGACAGCCTTGTGGCAGGAGACGAAAGCTAAGCCTGTGAGCAAAGATTAGACCAGCAACTGTGGATTAGGGCATTTCTACCTGGGCTCATCCTTAATTCTACCTGATTTAAAATAACATGCAGGGGCAGTGGTGGTGATGAGTAGGGAGGACTTACAATGGCCTTGACAGGTGGACCTGGAATGGGGATGTTTGGCCCCTAAAATCTATGGGGAAACTTGGAGAGTGTTGGCAAACAGGTGAGTAGGCAGAAGGATAGGTGGTGTCATGGACTGGGCTGATGGAAAACTGGTGGGGAAAGGTGTGTGATGTGTGGGGAGATGAGGTAGAAATGGAGCCCAGCAGAATGGAACTGCAGAGCAAGCAGGGATGTGGATTGTGGGAGGGTGGATAGGGAAAGAGCATAGTAGCTTGATAGACAAAATCAGTGAACAAGTGCATGGCAGAAACAATCCCTTGAAAGGAAAGGAGTGGGAGAATAAGTGCAGACTAAGAGGATTTCCACTACTTGGAGCTGTTGTATGCAGGCATCTGCACCAAAACCATCCCAATTTACACTTCATGTTTCCTCTCTGTGTGTCTGTGGGAAGCCACCCTTACTCCAGTCTGCAACTGCTTTGCATCACTTTAGGTCAGATGGATAAAAAGGTTCAATTTAAAAATGTTCTATTTTAAGTTAATCCTCAGAAATAAAATGAGACCATCTCTCCAGTAAATTCCCTGTGGCTATAGCCCAGGCAAGACAGCGGGACTGGAGCTCAGCAGGGCAGAGATGCTTGTGAAGGATGACTGTCCCCTGCTCATTTGTGCTGGTCCAGTGAGATGGGGCTTGCCCTGACATGTCTTTTGCCTCCCTCTCCACCAGATATTCTCCATCGTGGTGTTTGGCTCCATTGTCAATGAAGGGTACGTGAACCGCCGGGACGAGTCAGAAGAGCACTGCATTTTCAACCGCAATCACAATGCCTGCAACTATGGCATTACCGTGGGTGTCCTCGCCTTCCTCAGCTGCCTTCTTTATCTGGCTCTGGATGCCTACTTCCCCCAGATCAGCAGCGTCAAGGACCGCAAGAAGGCAGTGCTCTCGGACATCGGAGTCTCGGGTGAGCTTCCTGGCTGGTTGGCCATAGTGCCTCTCTCCTCTGCTGGCAAGGGAGAGGTAGGGAGCTTCTGCTACCCTTCAGGTCAGGTCCCTGCTTGCAGGGAGGTCTTTAGGTTCCTTAGTCTCTCAAGTCTTCTGTCTCTCTCCTTTTCTTTCCCTGTCTCTTCTTCTCAGACAGTTTGGCTGATGCCTCTCAGCTGTTCTCCATAGGTGTAGTTCAGGGAGCCCTTTAGGATCAGCAGGTCTTGCCTCCCTGCATCCTTGTGTTTGTTAAGACTAAGTGTGGATGCCTCTGGAGATGATACTTCCTTCTTTTCCATCTTTGGGTGATTGAACCCTATATATTTTAATATTAAAAGAAGTTAAGGGATTCATGCAGGCTGACTTAACTAGTCCTCCTAGGTTACCTGACATTCCCTGTATGAATAGCTTTTCAGGACCTCATCCAGTCCTGAGGCTTTTTCTAACTTATAGTCAGATCTCTCCATCCCCAGTAGTGTGTTGAAGTGACAGACAGAGTGACAGGTATGTGTATGTGTGTGTGTGTGTGTGAGGTCAGTCAGCAGGATCACAGGGAGGTGCTTTACTCTTGTGCTGTCGTCCTCAGTCACTCTCCTGGCTTACTCCAGCCATTCAGGAAAATTGCTCAACATCAGGTCCTCCCCAGAGTATGTCAAAGGGGCCACAAGCAGAGTGAGGGCAGGATCAGATGAAGCACTGGAACTTGCTAAGGACACTGGGCTTGCAAGTTCATCCATGGTTAGTCCTTTGCCTTGCAGTTCCTTGCTGACAAGAGAAGGGGAGTGACTGAGCCCTATTTTGCTGCCATGTAGGGTTGTCAGTTCCCCTCACTGCTGTGTGCCTCCCTGCACCTGGCAAAGAGAGTAAGTACCTCCTTGGGACTACCTGCTACCTTCACCCCTTTCCTGGATGATTAACATTAATGATTAATGTTAATGATCCTTCAGCACCTTTCCTTGATGTGAGTCCTTGAGCTGTGCTGTCCGAGCAATAGCCAGTCTCTGTGCAACTGCAGGCCAGCTGCTTGCCAGTCTTCTGCAGCTCCCATGGAAGGAATTGCTCTTTGCTTGTCCTTGCAGGACAAGGTTGTGAGGCAGTGGCTGTTTAAGAGAGCCCAGGTGATGACTCTAGTACTGGAAGCCCTTCAGGCTCCCTCTGAAGGCCAAATGCAAGTCCTGTGATCAAACTAAGCACAAACAAATGAACTCTCCAGAGGTACTTTCTACAGACACCTATTGTCACCTTGACAGTGTAGCCATCAGTGAGCTTTGCCAGCTCACTTTGGCTTAGACTTGCTACACAGTCAGTTTGGCCCAGTCTCCAACATTCTGGTGAGTCTCAGAGGGCTGAAATCTCCAGAGAAATATGATATGTATATGTTCTCCTCACACATATCTTCCTGATGTCTCTGTTCTTCCCCTTTGACATGCCTGTGGTGGTCCATCCCAGCCTTTTGGGCATTCCTCTGGTTCGTTGGCTTCTGCTTTCTGACCAACCAGTGGCAAGCTTCAAAAGAAGAGGATAATCCACTGAATGAGGGAGGGGATGCAGCCAGAGCAGCCATCACGTTCTCGTTCTTCTCCATCTTCACCTGGGTGAGTACAGCAGCCATGATATTGGATCAAACGTCCTCTGTACTGTATTATCTTGTGGGGAGTGGAAGGTGACTGGCTAAGAGTGATTCCCTCTGGGACCTTAGTTCACATATCTTCTGAGAAGAAAAAGCAGGAGGAGAGGTGACTGGAAGGTAAACTTGGGAAACAAGAACTCAAAAACTTACGTGGAAGAAGGTTTTAGAGCATTAACAACCACAATGGGAAAGTCCCATATCCCAGTAAGGAGTGTCCTTGAGGGATTTCTAATATGACCACGGACAAACCTGCTCCCCAGGCACCATTATCATAGAATCATACAATAGTTTTGGTTGGAAGGGACCTTTAAAGGCCATCTAGCCCAAACCCCTTCAGTGAGCAGGGACATCTTCAACTAGATCAGGTTGCTCAGAGCCCAGTTCAACTTGACCTTGAATGTTTCCAGTAATGGGGCATTCACCACCTTTCTGGACAACCTGTTAACCTGTTTTTCCTGTGCATCAGAGGACTTCAACCACATTTTCACCTCACAGGCACTAAACAGAGGAGGGAGCTCCGGGCTGGGGGTTGCACCTGTCTCCCTCCCTGCTGTGCTCCCATCACATGAGATGTCATCATTGGCCACAAGAGGCTGCAATCAGCGTCCCTCTGGGCTGTCTGTCTGCACCCACCACTGCAGTGCCACCGCACTGGGTCGCCTCTTAGGAAGGTGATGGTGCTGTCTGAAGACTGCCCTTTCCCCAGCAGTTCTTTATTGCTAGTTTCCTGGAAAAACTGTCGTGTGCAATATAAATATCCCTGATGATTTCCTCCTGTCTCTGAAAGCACCAAGCACCAGTGATTTTTTTTCTGAAGTGACAGAATAGTGCCAAGCAGGAAAGAATTTGAACCCTGTCTCCATGCCTAAGTGCTTGTGGCTTTATCTTCTCTTCCTACAGGCCTTAACATTGGTCAGAGGCCAGATAGGAAGGGTGCCATAAGACCACAGAGCTGTCAAGAGAGGAATGGGGGCTGCACAGGGTTGTGCTGTCAGCACTCTCGCCAAGGTCACACCAAGCAGGATCAAGGAACAGGAGTGTGTGTGTTCCCTTCACAAGCTGTGTCCTGCACTCGAGTGCTGCCAGAATCCCCTTGCAAGCTCCAGCAGAAAGTTTGACAAGGAGCAAGGTTTTTGCAAGGGGTGCCTCAGGATCCTTTTTGAGGTGCCATCACCTGAGTGGTCCTCCCCAGTTCACAGGCTTGTGAGTGGCTAAACAGGCATCCTCTTTCTTCGGTTCCTTGGGGTTTTTATTTCAAACACTGGTTTGCTCTACCTTACTGATTCTCCTTCCCACACCCCTTTGTCTCCTCACAGGGCATCCTCGCATTTCTGGCTTTCCGGAGACTCAAAGACATTAATTTCCAGGAGGAATACAATACCCTGTTCCCTAACTCCCCATCCTTGCTGCCTTAGTGTCCCTTGCTGATGGGAGAACTTGGGGGAAGGGGTGGAGGGATGCAGCTGGAGGAAGTCACTGAGCAGAACCAGTTCCAGTGCTGTGACCATGGGTGTGTGGTCACTGCAGAGCATGGGATGGGAAGACATGGGCCATTGAACTGGACTGGGGTTATCCACTGAATGGGAGATTTCCCTCTGGAGACTTGGAACTGGCAATTTCTTCTCCTCTGCTTCCTTCTCTCCCTCACCCATACCCTAACTAATGCTGTATAACACCACTGTGCCTTTCTTTTGATGACTGCTCAGGCCTAATACTTCAGCCAGAAGATGCCCTCTGCTCCCACCACTTTATCTCTTCTATTTCTTCCTAGACCTCATTCCCCAGAAACCCCTCCCCACATCACCTGCTAAACTGCTCACCTCTATAATGGATGCTCTGAGGCAATGCACCATGCTTGCTGGGGTCCACAGTGCTGAACCCTGTGCCCAGGCTCCCTCTGTCCTTCAAAAGGTGCCTGCAGCAGGAGGCAGCAGTTTGCCTGCTAACCATTCCCTGGACTGGGAAGCAGCCACCTTGCCTCCTGCTGCTCCTTCCCAAAGTCTGTGCTGCACCATGCGGATATTGCCTGGTGAAGAGGTTACAGGGGGTGACCTCTACCTCACTACTTTGTGCCAAATCCTGGTCTCCTTCCTGGCCTCTACAAGCAAAATGGCAGCGTACATCCAGCCCAGCAGCCAAACCCGCTGTGGTATTGCTGAGGCAGTTTGCCTTCCCACAGGCAGGTGGGGCTGAATGGAATAAGCACATGCCAACTGAGCCTCTGCAACCTTTGCATGTTGCTGGAGCCTGATTGCCAGGCAGAAGGTGCCCAGCACATCCCAGAGAGCAGGGAGCCCTGGCAGGCTGCACACAGCCAGCTGGACTTGCAGACATCCCTGCTCAGCCCTCCTCTCCCCTGGCAGGAGGCTCATGCTTTCTGTGGGACAGCCTGGACTTCCATGCTCTTGGGGGTGTTTCACTGGTGGTCTGCCAGGAAGGCCTTGCATACTAATCCGTAACCATTACTAACCTCACTTTTGTTTGTTTCTCTTTTTTGGTACATTCCCCCTCTTTTTCTCCTCTTTCCTCTCCTCTCTGCTTCCCATCTCCTCCCTCCGCCTCCTCCCTTAAAGGTGGGCCAGGCATTCCTGGCGTATCAGCGTTTCCAGCTGGGTGCCGATTCAGCCCTCTTCTCCCAGGACTACATGGACCCAAGCCAGGATTCCGGCATGCCTTATGCTCCCTACACGAACGAGGAGGATGCCACAGATGCGGTGGGGACATACCAGCAGCCCCCTCCAGCAGATGCTTTCGACACCGAGACACAGGGATACCAAACGCAGAACTACTGAGCCACCGATGCCCCTTTCCCTTCCCCTTTCCCTTCTGCTCCCTTTCCCACTGCCGGCAGAAAGCCGAGGCACAAACCAGACACGTGCATAGTGGTACTAGAGGTGGCTCTCAGCTATGCTCCAGCCTTCTGGGTCATCTGTTTTTATTTATTGTTTTTAAAAAAGAAAAAAAAAAAAACGAAAAAAAGGTTTCCCCATCACCTCTTCTTTCTCCTCTTCTCTCAAGCTACTTGCCAGATTTTCCCAAAATTGGCATTGTGACAGGAAGGTCCCCCCTTTCCTCCTCTTCCTCCTGCCTTGCTGCAGATGGCAGAGTGTGTCCGGTGGGCAGGAAAGGGGCTATGGTATCAGCAGGGAAAGGGAGAGAATGTTGAAGGCAGAAGGGAAGAAATCAGTGGGAGCAGGGACCTTCCTAGAAGAGATGGTGTCGCTAAAGGCTGGAGTAGATGTGGGAGCATCCAGATTGGTCTGGAGCACCTAATGGCTCAGGGAATGGAATGGTATTGGAATCAGCATACAGGAGTGTGAGGATGGGGCCTGGAGGGCAACAGGAATGGTGTCCCCCATGTAAAGATGGGGGCTTTTTTCTGCCACTTGCTAATGAGGGTGGGGTGCTTTATTTTTAGAAGGTTTGGGAAGTATTGGAGCCAGGGGAGCACAAAGAGAAAAATGGGAAGGGAAAGAGGAAGATTTGCAGGTACAATCAGGAATCATAGGCATGTCTGTAGGTTACAGCGAGAGACTGAGCAGAGCAGAGGGCCAGTGCCATGAGATCCATTCCTTCCCTAGCCCCCTTCAATTGAGGTAGAGGTGGTTCCCCTCAGCTGTACATCCTATTCACTGGTCTTCTCAGATCAGTGTTTGATGAGGCAGGAGGGGAGCCATGCCCAGTCCCTGGGCCCAGATACAGTGCCCATAGAGGATGGATGGAGGAGGTGGGCTTCTAGGCGCCCCTCAGAGTCCTTGACCCCAGCTGGGCTGGTTCGAGGGGGAGAGGGGAGCTTTGTCATTTCACCCTGGGCAGAAGGAGGAAAAGAAAGACAGTTTTGTTCCTCAGGTCCTGCTGAACTTTCCTCTGTTCCTCTGGTATAACATTGCAAAGCCTCTTGCTGATACCATCTTTGTAGCACACAAGTGTAGCAGGGCCCTACTTGGAAAGAAATACTGCTGTTGGGATGGTCAGCATGCATTTGGCTCTTGCACAGAGGTGCAACCAAGCGGAGAAGGATCCTGCCCTGCACAGCTGTGTTTTGCCTTCCACTCAGATGGGGAGGATGTCTTGGTGTGCAGAATTTGGTGGGGCCAGGCTGAGCTCTCTGAGAACTGGTCTTTCTGTACTTAGCATAGACCATACCTTAGTGCTCTTCTGTAGCATCTCAGATCCTGGCTGACTTTAAAGCCTTGCCTAGGTGGCAGCAGTGACTCTCAGATAGAGCTTATACGGATATCATTCCACACTCATGATTTTGCTCCAAGTAAAGACACAGCTGTGGAAACCCACTCTCTGTTCCAGGATAGAAGTAAGGTCTGTGTGTGAAGACAGATTCACAGATTTCCCCTGAAGGGAAATAATGCAGCAATAGTTACCTGGACAATTGTCCCTGGCACAGACATCTCCCAGAGCACAAGATGCAGGGATTACCTTGCAGCAGTGAGGAGTTCCATCCTTCAGGCAGCCACCCTGCTTGATGCAACACTGGTCCCAGTAGCAGAGATTGGGAGCAGATCCAAAATCTGTGGCTGCCTTTGCTGCACACCCAGTCTATTCCTTGTAGCACCCTTAGGAGTTGGGAAGATGGGACACAGGTCTGGCCTGTGGCTGTGTGAACATCTCTTCTGAAGGACACTGGTGTTACCTGTCCTTCCCTCCTCCAAGTGTGACTCCTTTCCAGCTGCCCTACAATGATAGGGAAGGGGTGGGAACTATAGAGCAGCAGGCCCCCAGGAGGGAAGTGGGGCAGTGTTCTGTATAGACACCATTTCCACCTGCTCCTACCAGCAGACTTGTGCTGCCAGTGGCTGTCCCCATGGCTTGTCCTCCCCATGGCTTGCCCCACTGTGCTGGTAGTTACCCAGTGGTGAGGACAGGAGAGGGGGACCAGCTAGCCCCATGGGCACAGCAGGAATGACTGGGCACACATCCCTTGCTCTGTGGCTGCGAGTGAATGCAATACTGTAAATAAGAGGGGTGTTCTTTAGAAGGAAGCCCTTTGAGGTTCATTTTATCTGGGTTCAGCCTAATATTTAGGCTTGGGATGGGTTTACTTTATTGAGAGAGGTGCGTTATGACTGTGGCTGTGGGGAGAGCTCCCTCCAGTCTGTCTCCCACTAGGGGAGAGGAATGAACAAATAATGAGGTGGAGGAGGAGAGAAATTCGTTGTACTCACCCAGACTCATCTGTGTCATCCTTCTTGCTTTCATCTGGGGTGTGGGGAGGGAACCAAGAGGAGGAGGCTATAAGTAACAAGCCCTCAGCACAAAAATGTGTTGTACTTTTTAGATGGAACTGCCCATCACCTGTGCCCTGTCCTTGGTGAGGGACCAGAGGCATAAGGAAAGGTACAGACAATTTGTGGGGGGTCTGCCTGAGGCTCTGCTTTGGGGTATGGCACAGGAGCATCTTACATACCCCTTCTCCCATCAGAGTTACGTAGATGACTAAGCACCATTTGGGGCTGACTGATGAGCCTCTTTGGCTTGCTTCCCTCATGTGACCAGCTGATGGACTCAGGTGGGCTTGAAGCAGGAATGAGCTTCTCCCTCAGAGCCAGCACTTCAGTGAGACTTGAGCCAGGTCCTTCATCCTGGATTACTGCCCATCTCTCTGTCCCTCTCCTCCTTGCTTTGCATTATAGGAGAGGCATTGGTGTGGCAGGGGACACTACAACAGTAGATACTCAGACAACTTCTTGCTTTTGCTCATGGCAGAAGACATACAGCTCCTTAGGTTGATGTGCTTTTAGCCTTTGCAGTGGAGGATTGGCAGTGACAGACCTGGGGGTGGGAGTCTCCTTGTTTGCATGTAGCTCTTTAAAATGCAGAATGCAATTTCCAGTGACATTTGGCTGGTTCTGCAGCTGATGAGACATACAGACCTACCCAAAGGGCTGGGTATCTTATCTTAGGCGCTTCTGATAAGGTGCTGCCTATTTCTGGCCATCATAGGCAAGACCTGAGCAGCTGGCTAGAACATGTCCCTATTGTATCCTAAATACAGGTGATACCAGCCCCACTCTAGAGATAAGATCAGAGAGAAGGCTGTATAAGCAAAATGTTAAGGTGGCTTTCTTCCCCCTCTGCCATTTGTCCAGATTACACATCCCCTGTTGGGAACGATGTCCCCTTGATGTATTTTTATCTTATGAAGCCCACAAGTAAGGGACTATCTTGTGGAAGGAGAGGCTCTGAAGGGCAAAGGGATGATGAAACTTTGCCCCAGCTCCATCTGTGACTTCAGCCTCCTGATGTGTCCCCCTCCTTGGCTCACCCATATCCTCATCACCACCCTATTCATCACCTTATCACACCCCCCCTTCCTCTCTGCTATTCCTGGCAGTTCCCTGAGGGGAAGAAGTGTCTTTGTCCCTGCTCCCTCACAAGTACTTGGGAGGACCCGGGAAGGCAGCATTGCAGTGTGGTTCCCACAGGAGTCTCAGCTCTGGTTCCCAGGGCAGGTACAAGGCAAGGAGCCCAGTGAGGCCACCTCATGCAGCAAGCTCAAACCATCCATCCACACAACTCCCTGCTGCCTGTGTGGCATTTGTAACACCACCTGGGCTGCCCTGCCCCTTCCCCAGCCACATTACTGCCTGTGTATAGTATATATATTATATATATATATTTAAAGAGATGTATAATATAAAGCTATACATATATACGTATATACGATGACTCATGGATGGCCTGCCGCATACAGGATCCTCTTGAGTGGTCTTGTCTAAGCCCGAGTGTCCCTTCACCCCTTCTCCCTGTGCCCCTGCCCCCAGCCGTTCCAAAATCTACAGTGAACCCCGCCACCTCGGCACCTGTGTTTACAATGTCCTATATATTTGTGGTTAACAAAGTGAAGGTGGTAACTACTGGTGTCTCAATAAAGTTATGATGTTCAAAATAACCAAACTATATGGAAAAAAATGGTCTGGATTTTCTTCTTTGGGGAGGGATGGCTTTTTCTGCTTGGTTTGCTGTGGGAGCATTGGCTCCTGTGCTCCTCCATGGCCAAGCCATCAAGTTTAGTGACAATCAGTGGCTTGAATAGAGGAAAGAGACCTAAAGAACTGCCCTTACTGAGATGTTTCAGGGGGAGCTAATGGTTACTTGTTTTACTTGGCCTACGTTTCAAATCACACACACCGTCAAGTGTCTCTCATCTAATCAGAAGGAAAACATGAGGAACCTTTGACCATTGCTCAGGTGTCTGGTTTTCAAAACAAATTCTGGGAAACAAACGCTCAGGGCACTGCGAAAGTGGATGTCAGTGATTGGTAGCCCACCACTAAAAAGGATCTCATTTCAACAGGCTCTGCAATAAAAATTAACCTCAAAATCCCATCCTGCACTAATGCTTAGGTAAATCTTCCTGCTCATCCCTTTGTAATGAGTCTGCCACCTGACTACCTGAGTATCACATTTGCCAACCCCTGTGGGATTTGGGGACAGTAAGCAGAGGCACATGATGGTGAACAGGCTCCATCCAGTCCTCCAAACTATCTGCCCTCTTGGGGACACAACTGAGTACACACTGCAGCTCCACATCAAATTATATGCAAAAGTGTTGATGGACTGACCCATCTGTTTTATGATTAATCTTTGTTTGAACAAGACCCTTTGTACAGTCACAGCTTTTTTGGGGTGAACATGTTGTGGAGATACCGTGCCCACAGAAAGGCACAAAAAGTCTGTGTCGGCAACAGGTGAAATTAAAAACTGATGAGACAACATCTTGCCAAAAGCAAACATTTCAGATGAATAAGACTCTAAAATTACTAGTTTGTGTTTTCTAATAATTTGAAATCTCTCTAATTCTGGTTTCTGGTATTTCAAGTGCTTATGAGTCATGTTTTGAAGCTTCTCCCTGCAGCCATGACATCCAGAAACAATTCTATTATAAAAGTGTTGTTACAAAAAAAGTTCACATAATCTCAGGACTCAAGGAGGTGAGACTTTGTTTAGTATCAAGGAATTCAATGAAATTATATATTTTGGCACAACTGAAACAACCCTATTTCCCTCCCTCAAAGATTCAGCTGGCCTAAAGCTCTGTACAAGCTGTTTTGCAGTGATATTTGGCTCTCTCCTGGGGGGATCAGCACTCCCTCATCATTCCCCCCTTCTCTGTCAGTAGCTCTCCACATGGGTTTTCCAGCTCTCTGGAGGGTCCTGAGGGAAGGAAGCTTTTGTTTCCAGCTTTCTTTCCTTAATACTTGTTCGTTCTATTGCCCCATCTTGTTTCTTTGCCATTCCAGCATGCCTGGAAACAGTGGCCTGCAGAGCAGTGAGGAGCATTAGGGCAGCTGTGCCCGTGGGAAGCATCAGGCTGAAGAGGTAGATGGGAGACCTCAGGGTGGAGCTGCATGAGGACTCACAACACCACCCCCTCCACCACCCTTCTGTCTGCCATAGGAGCAGAGCCAGCATGGCAAGCTGACTCTGTCAGAGACACCCTTCTTTTTTTCCATATTACCTCCTGCAAGCCTTGCCAAATATCATGACTTTCCTTTCCAGCCCCAGCCTCTGTTACCATTAAAACAAGGCGGAAAAAACCCCTCCCTAAACATACCTCACACATGATCAGTAGAGAGAAACTAAACGATGTGATGGCTTCTGCTGGTGATCTTGTATATGCTTCCTATTGTGTATGGTTTCCAAGCACCTGCAAGAGGACTGTGATGAGGCTGCCCCAAGCTTCCTGCTCCCCATGGCATGTTGTTCAGTCATGCTGTTCATATTTCATCCAGCAGCCAAGCAGTGACCATGCTTCTTCCTTTCCTGCAGAGAAAACTTTGGTAAAAACAGGAAGGCAGGAGTATAGCTTGACACCAGAAATACCATGTGTATAATCCTTCGCACTGCAGACAAAGAAAATATGAGAGTAATTACAAAAGGAGAGAGAGGAATGAGAATGTGGGAGTTTAATGTGAGAGAGCGAGCTGTATATCTGGTAGTCACTGAATCATGTAATTCATTTACTTGTGCATGGATGGTGAGGTTCAGTGACCAATATCCTGCATTCCTGGGGAGATTTTGGCTGCATGGGAATAAAGCATGGTACTTTCTGAGAGGATTTACAGAAAGTAAGAAGCATAAGTGAAAAATAAAATAAGGTTGATCAGTACAGCCAACAAAAACTCAGTTGATGCAGTATTTTGTCTTCCAAGTGCTGCATAAAGCTTTTGGACTCTGTGAGCAAACATTCACAGAGCAACTTCAGTAGCACTTTCCTTTGGAGAACTGAAATGCTGGACAAACTTGCATTTAACACTGCAAATGGCCTTATTTGCTAAATCTTACTATTCACTTTTTTTTCCAGGCCAAGTAGTTAATTGCCTCACTCAAGGTTAGGGCAGAAGCTCAGTGACAGAACTACAGGAACATCCAGGCAGATCACCAAGAAAAAAATGCTTGGCACCAGGTCTGTGTTCCAGCCCAAATTGGCAGAAAAAATAAACCAGAATGACAAAGATTAGTGACTATGAGCTGGAGCCAGATATTTAAATTAAGAGCAGGGCACATTTTTGACTGCAAGAGGTGACAACCCATTGTACAAACAAGGAAAGTGGCAGCTTTTCTATCTTGTATCTTTAGGAAAGTTGTTTTGCTCTCTCCACGAGTTCACATTCTGCCTTATCGCACCCTCACACAAACTCTGCTTTTTTTTTGGTCTTGAAAGCACTGACTTATGGATAGAAGAAGGCAGAAATGACTCCTAAATTCACAGTCCTGCAATGCAATACACGCTGGCAGTCTCTGAGCACACCCAAAGCCTTGCTGATTGCAGTAGTGCTCTGAGCAAGGACAGGGTCTGACTGTGTTCATCAAGGTGCGTGACTGCAACCTTCAATGGCATTAAATAACCATAAGCTGCTGCTGCTGCAATGCTGAAGAAGTGTCACCGTGTTTTAAGGCAAAGACACTTGCCTGGAGCTTTTTAATGACATGGACAATGCTGTGCTATGCAATTTTTAACAGCACCGGGAATTCTTCTTGATACTGGTAAGAAAACAAATCTTTGTCAGTACTAAATCTGTCCATCCTACTTTTAATACAGATTTGAGATGGATTCCTATAATTATTTGTACCTATTTACAGCTTTATTCACAGGAATACATCAGTGAGACCAAGCTTATACAGAAGCCTAAACACGAGGAAACTTGTTTGTAGACCGAGGTTCTAAATTTAGCATTTTTTTCTATATTTGCCCAATATAACCTTTAAAAAAAGTAATTCTGCCTGTGTACTGAACTCTGCTTGAATGGCTGCATATCTGTGAGCCTTGTGTAAAGGGGAAGGATCTGTAACCTTTGTATATTTGGAAGAAAGAGATGTAACAAAACAATAGGATTTACAGGAAAGGAAGCTTGAATCCTCCGGCAGAATCCCCTGCAGCAAAAACCATCATTCCATAGAATGAGGTTAATTAACTGGCAATTATTGCTGAAGTGCATCTGAATCAAATATTTCTGTCACAGAGATGTCATTAAAAGAGTATCAAACCACTGCTGGAAGTCGTGACTACTTAATGCTCCCACCCTCACCACTACACTGCTACCCATGACTGAAACTGCACGTCTCTCATGCTGGAGCCCCTTCAGCCACCGTTCACACAGGGAAACAAGCTCTTCCCCGAGCCCCCCTCTGCCACAGGCTGTCAACCAATGCCACTCACACTCCTGGAGGGCTCTTCTGCTAACTTATAATGTTAAGAAAGTGGTGAGAATGAATCTCGTGTCTTTCCTCCTTCTCCAGCTGAGCTGGTTCAATGGAAACAGCCTGTGTCTGCCTAGAAAGTATTTTGAAGAAGAGCAAAATTGGTGATTTCTGGTTTTGTTTGTATTGTTTGGGCAGGCACACAAGTGATTTTACCGTTGTGCCTGACTCAAGACCACCAAGAACTGCTTCAAAATGCAGAGGATATTGAGAACCACCTGTCAGCTGTTCTAGACACCTTCCCATCGCTGCCCTGAGGGCATGGTCCAACTCTGTCCTTGCTATTTATGGCCTGCAAAAGAAGGTGGGAAAGAGCAGGAGACGGAAAAGCTGAGACACACGGATGCCTCATGTGGCATTTATGGAACAGGATGCAGCTGGGAGCTGGTACCCGGGCTGGGTCTTCCCTGGAGGCTGCTCGGAACATGATGAACTGCTAAGAAAACCATTTCAACACGGGGCTCCCTCAGGGCTCTCTGGCACCCGAGCTGGCCCCATTTCACAGGATCCACGGCACCAACTGTATCCTCGAGTACTGCGTCCAGTTTGGGCCCCTCGCTTCTTCAAAAAGGACATTGATGTGCTGAAGCATGTCTAGTGAAGAGCAAACAAGGCTCCTGGAAGGTCTAGAAAACCTGTGTTACAAAGTAATTGCTGAGGGCACTGGATTTATTTAGCCTGGAGGAGGCTCAGGGGGGATGTCATTGAGGTGGGGGCCAGTGTCTTCTACCGCCCCAGCAGCCGGAGGAGTAGAGGAAATGGCCTTAGGCTGAGACAGGGGAGGTTCGTATCAGGTATTAGAAAATCCTTTTTCACTGTCACGGTGGTCAGGCACTTGGAACAGGTTGCCCAGGGAGGCGGCGGAGTCTCCCCCCGGGGGTGTTAGAGGGGTCTGGACCTGGTGCGGGGCGATGTGTCTCAGGGGTTACAGCGGCAGCTCACGGACGGACTGGATGGTATGACGGGTCTCTTCCCGGTCTCCTCCAGCCTTGATGATTCTACTACGCCACGAGCCTCACAACCCTGCCCCTCTTCCCTCCCGCCCCACACACACGCACTGGCGGCCAACAGGTGCTGGTGTGCCACCCACCCGAAGGGAAGGCGGTGGGTCGGACAGAGAGCCCCCGGATCCCATCCCATCCCATTCCCGGATCCCGCCCCGCCCCGCGGGACGGTGTGAGGGCAGGGAATCGGGAGGCGGGCCCGGGCCGGGCCGGGGGGCGGCCGCTGCTGCGCAAGATGGCGGCGCAGAGGAGGAGTCTGCTGCAGAGTGTGAGTGGCACCTTCCCTCCTTCCTTACCCCCCGCCGCGCACACGCACCCCCCAGGGGGGAGCGGGGGTGTCTCCGGGCCTCCCCCTCACCCGCCCCCCGCGCTGCCGTGTGGGAAGGGGGAGGTCCCCCCTCGGGGGTGTCCCGCTGGGTGAGGGGGCAGCTGGCGGCTGCAGGCCGTGAGGGACATGGCGGCCCCGGGGGTGCCTCCCGAATACCTGGCTGCAGCAGCAGGCCCCAGGCCCCTTGGCCGGGGTGAGAACTCCAGCGGGGATCCACAGCATTCCCCGTGTTCCCGTGCCACGGATGTGCGAGGGTCTGCTTCACCGTAGGAATAGCAGTGCTGTATCGAGAGTAAAACTCACATGTAAATTTAACTTCAGGTTTCTTGTTAGCCAGAGCCGAAGTGCAGCCAAGAGTGAAGCTTCAGAGGGAAGGGAGGTGATAAGTGGTCCTGTTCTGCAGCATGGGAATATGAAGTTATTGGCTGAGGTGGTGTGCTCCCTGTTTGCAAAGGGAGAAGGGTTGAGAAGAGGTGGGGATGGACTTGGAACCTGCTCTGGACCAGGGTGCTCACTTCAAGCTGCTTGGGGTTTATATAGTCTCTGCCGTCTCCCTGTCTCCCAGGAACAGCAGCCCAGCTGGACAGATGACTTACCATCCTGCCATCTCTCCGGGGTGGGCTCCGCTCCAAACCGTTCCTACAGTGCAGATGGCAAGGGAACAGAGGGTCACCCCTTGGAGGATAACTGGTTAAAATTCAGGTAAGAGGGTTGCACCTGGGACACAGACTTCTGCAGGCACAAGGGCAGGTAAAAGTTAGTCACACAGGACTCAGAAGAAGAGAGTGGGGCCTGAGCATGCAGGAGGTGTCTGGGGGAACTTGTTTCTTGTGTCTGTGTCTTACAGACATCTGTGATCTCTTTGCTTCTGCCCTCTTGGCAGGAGTGAGAACAACTGCTACCTCTACGGTGTCTTCAATGGCTATGACGGCAACCGTGTCACCAACTTCGTGGGTCAGAGGCTCTCTGCAGAATTGCTGCTGGGTCAGCTACACACAGATCACAGCGATGCTGACGTGCGTCGAGTTCTGCTGCAGGTAAAGAAGTTTTGGGAATGGCTCCTGCTTTTCACACTACCCACCTCCTCTTTTTGCCATCAGCGGAGCAGCATCTGGCTTCTGTGTGGGTTGGAAACATCTGCCGATGGTTGCAATTGCACTCATCCTAAGCATCTGTAGTGCTTTGTTTCACTCCCACCTCATACCCATCTGTCCCTCTGGCTCCATCAGCATAGTGCCGAGAGCTCTTTAGGAAGCTGCAGCTACTCTTCCCTGGACATGTAGTAACAAGCCAGCCTGTGAACATGATGATAATGAGTGAAAGGGAGAAGTTAATGTGTGGGGAGATGGATTTGTGAGTGCACTTTCCTGACTGACAGGCAAGTTCTTATAATCAACACACAAGATCAGATAGGTCTCTGACATTGCTGTGAATGTAATTTTTATGGGTTTGAGTTGTTGCAGGTTGTTTTTACAAGCTGTTAACTAGTTGCACTGAAACAATTGTGTTTCAGTGTGATATAGTGATCCTTGAATGTCTGTATGCACAATGATCATCCACTCTTATGAGCCAGTCTTAGATAGGTGGGGACGGGTGGCTTCAAAGGTCTGTAGGCATGGGCTAAGAACTTAATTTGTCTTTATGCCTTTTTTTTAGGCTTTTGATGTGGTGGAAAGAAGTTTCCTGGAGTCCATTGATGATGCTTTGGCAGAGAAGGCCAGCCTGCAGTCCCAGCTACCAGAGGTAATGTAACCTTAAGAGCAGAGATTGCTGGAGGTCTCACCCTCCAGATTGCTGGATAAGGTTTGGGCATTAGTTGATATGGTCAAGGGAGGCTGTAAGTGAAAACTACTTCTTTGTGGTTCTCTTCTGGGAGCTTGCATGAAGTGAAGCAAACACCTTGGTCCATTTCCCAGAGTTCCTGCTGTTCGTACTGGCACTGCTTAGACCCATCATTGGTTTTCTGAGTAAGGAACTGAGTGTATCATGGAGAGGAGTTCAGGCTGTACATGTGGCTCTTCCAGGACAAAGCCATATGATGCAGATGGGAGGCAAATGCGGGTTCTGTTCTTCAGGTGTACCAGACTGTCCTCTTCAGAACCTTATTGAAGCCGTGTCATTTGCTAGGAATGAATAAAAAATTACATGTCTTGCACAAGCCTGACACAAGGCTAAGACATGTCAAGATGAGTCCCCTCTGTACGCAATTTTTATTTCAGCTGTGATTTCTGTGTTGTGGACTGTGTGTTCAAGCATCCCCCTCATTTTGGGTTCCAGGGTGTCCCTCACCACCAGCTCCCTTCTCAGTACCAGAAGATTGTGGAGAGATTGAAGGTTGTAGAGCAGGAGATCTCTGGAGGAGCCATGGCTATTGTGGCTGTCGTTCTCAACAACAAGCTGTACATCGCCAATGTGGGTGAGTTGGTTTCTGTCAGTGGCTCAGTCTCTGCATTCCTGAGGATGGCAGCTGCTGTAGAAAGCAAAAGTAATTTGAACGTGGGGGACAGTTTCTTTGGTCTGTGGCCAAGCAGTGATATGCTTGTTACTTATAGGAACACTTGAAATCAGCCTGGCTCTTTATCCGTGCAGATGTTGGCTGATGCAGTGGTATGACCAAAAAACAGTGGCAAAATGGGTTGAGAGAAGAAGTACAGGTTCACTGAGAAATAGAGAACTTTCTTGTGAGGTACTGGCTCAGGTCTGATCAAGAACTGCCTAGCAGCCCTACTGTGCTGCTATGCTAGCAAGGCTACTTTTTGGAGGTCACGATGAAACAGTACATGAGCTTTTCTCTTATTTTCTGTCTTTATTTTCCTCACTGTTCCTTTTCCATCTGGATATGTTCCCCCTCTTAATGGCAGATCTATCTGGTGCCTCATCTCGCTGCTCCCACTGCAGGTACCAATCGGGCACTGCTATGCAAGTCCACAGTGGATGGGCTGCAGGTGACTCAGCTCAACGTGGACCATACAACAGAGAATGAGGATGAACTTTTTCGCTTCTCTCAGCTGGGTGAGTGTTGGGTTTCATGTTCTTAGTGGAGACCATTGCATGACTCCACTTACCTGGGGCACCAAGAATGACGCAAGCCACTGGAAACAATAAATGACCACAAAAAGAAGCTTACTACGTTTTCAGATGACAGGTTCAGTGCCTTCTTTTCATACCTTTATAGCCATTCTGAGGCTACAGAGAGAGTAAGCTCAGCTCACTGACCTAGCAGAAAACTATCCTTTTGATTCAAGTTTCGAGTGTTAATTTTGCATCCCACTGCCAAACTGGCATTGATTTGCCCTCCAGCTGTTGATAGGAAGGCAGGAGTGGAAGCACACAGCTGGAGGGTAGAAGTGAGGTGGATGATATATAACTGTTCCTGGGTGATGATTCTGTGTGATGCTGCACCCTCAGGATGGTACGTTTCAATATGCCTTTGTACAAGCTGCTGCTGCTGCAAAAAAGCAGCTTCACACAGAGCCAGGCCAAGCATTGGCATTTACTGCTCTCACATCAGTAACTAGTGAACTCCTAATGCTGGCATTTTGCTTTAGGCAATTGCCCTTTTCCTTTACAGTGTTTGACATGTTTTCTTTCTTGGTCTAGAGCTAACCCAGACCACTTGTGTGATTGCTAGTACCATATTCTTCTTATTGAGATACTTAGGTCTTGTACTTTTATTTAGGTGGATCTAAGGCAGCATTCTTCTTTTGCTTCACCTGGCAGATATATTCTTACCTGGTGAGGCTGTTGATGAGGTAATTTCTGCTACTAGGTCTTGTTTTACTCTATTTCTCTTTGACTTCCTCATTTACTACTATTCCTGCACTAGGGATATGTGCTGTGAAACAGAAGATTGAATCCAGGGAAAGAGACCTTTTGACTGCCTTTCTACTGCCAAAAATGCAGAATTTAGCTGCAGTCCATAGGAGAATGGAGATCTGTTAGATATACTGACCTTAACTTGGCACAGCAGTGGCACTCCTGCCTGCAGTCCCAGTAGAAGGAAAAGCCTGTGGAACAGGACAGTGTGCACAGACTGTTTTGGGAGCCCAGAGGAGGTGGCTGTAGGGCTAAGTTGATGTGCAGTGATAAGAGGTAGTGGGGATAGCGTTTGTCATGATGGTGCCTGTGTCACCCCTCTCCTGGGGGAAGGGAGGGAGAGGTCTTGTGCCTCTGTGCCTCTTCATCCAGCACACTGTGGCTTGTTCAGTGCTCTGGGAGAGTTGCTGTGATTTAGACAGAACCTCTCTGGCATGCTCTGAGGCTCCCTGTGTTTGTGTCTGTCAGTGGCATGTACCCCCTTGCCAGGAGCTGGCAAATGAGCCAGGCCATGTTGATGAGTCAGCTGTGGTCTGCAGCAGATGGAGGAGTTGTGTCTTACTGCTGGGGTAGGTGTGGAGCCATCTGTGCAGCGAGGCTTGGTTTGACTCAAAGGGGGAGTTTCAATTGGACCCCTGCCTTCACCTTGTACTGAGGACAGCCATCTTAGATAAAATCCCAATGTTTTCTGCTTGTTAGCTCTAGGTATAACCAGGAAAGGGAGGTTGCCAGGTAAGTGGCTCATCTGCTCTGAGTCCTCCCTCAAACAGTAGCTACACCCAGATGATCTCTATTAGAATTTTCTTCAGGATAGGATTGCTTCCTAGCCCCTGCCATAGGTATATCCCCTTAAATATATAATTTGTTTCATCATTGTTCTCATTTTAGGAGTAATGCCCACATCAATTTGAGCACTTGAGCAAATTCAGTGCCTCTTGTAGACCATTCTCCTTTTCTCAGAATCACAACCTGGGCAAGTTGGAAGGGACCACAGCAGGTCATCTGATTCAACCTTCCTACTCAAGCAGGGTCATCCTAGAGCACATTGCACAGGATTGTCTCCAGATGGTTCTTGAATATCCTCAGCAAGGGAGACTCCACTGCAATCTAGTCTATTAGTGAAATTGTCATATGGAGCTTAGGAACAGGGATCAATAAGAGGTGGAAGAAAAAGCAGAATCCTTCACATATGTTTTCCTCCTTCCTGCCTTCTCCTCTGACCACACGGCCCAGAGCTGACAGCTGCAGATGTTCCCCTGGCTTTTTGGCAAATGCCTGCACACCCAGGCCAGCTGCTACTGGTGGCTTTGGACCAGGATGTGGGCTTTGTTTCAGGGCCAACTGTTGCATTCAGTGTGTGCTTGTCGGGCCATGTTCATCTCCTTCCTTTTCTCTCCTTCCCAGATCCCAACTAATGAAAAGGTGTCCCTTGGAACACAGCAAACTGTCCTTTTCTCCCTGTATGGCTCCTGGTGAATTTTCGGCATCTTGTTTTGTATTACAGTGCTATTTAGCTGTGGATATTTCTTTTCTCAGAGGAAGTTCTGCAAGTTTCACAAAGTTAATTGAACATTTTTGGTTTTCAATCTGGCAGGCTTGGATGCAGGGAAAATAAAACAAGTGGGAACTATTCGTGGGCAGGAAAGCACTCGGCGCATTGGAGATTACAAAGTCAAATACGGCTATACTGATATTGAACTGCTCAGGTCAGAAAAACTAAGCTTTGGGGTTTTAAGCCGTCCTTTTCTTCATGATCCCTCCATTTTCACCTTCTGTATCACCATTAAATGCTAAATAACACCGTCTCTTTCCAGTGCTGCTAAATCTAAGCCCATCATAGCAGAACCTGAAATCCATGGAGGGCACTCACTGGATGGGGTGACTGGCTTCCTGGTGCTCATGTCTGAAGGGCTCTACAAAGCACTGGAGGCAGCTCATGGGCCTGGGCAGGCCAACCAGGTGAGCCTGTTCACACAGGAAACATTCTCTTGGCTATTGACTCACTACAGCCATGTCAGCTGCTCTCATACAGACTGTCCTCCTCATCTGTCCTGTCATTGCTGGCCAGGTTGAATGCCTGTGCCACCCCATTCCAGTCTGTAAGAGTAAGAGAGGTGCTTTGCCAAGCCAGTTCTTCTAGGCAGCTGCCTGTCCCTCAGGAGTAGCCCATTAAAGGGAATGGGATGATTCAAGGCACAAGAGCACATATCAGCAGGTGAGACAGGCAAGCTTCACAGTCAGATGAGTTGCCATAAAAACCTCTAAGATCAGCTGGCAGAAAAAGGTTTCCTCCAAAATCCCCTAAACATCCTTCCCCTGGTTGGTTGTTTTTTCCCCCTTCTTTGCTCAGGAAATTGCAGCCATGATAGCCACAGAGTTTGCCAAGCAGACATCGCTGGATGCTGTGGCACAAGCAGTAGTGGACCGAGTTAAGCGGATCCACTGTGACACTTTTGCCAGTGGTGGGGAGCGGTCCAAGTTCTGTCCCCATCATGAAGACATGACACTCCTTGTGAGGAATTTTGGGTACCCCCTGGGTGAGATGAGCCAGCCCACACTGACACCAACACAAGGTATGCTGGGGAGAGAATGAGACCAAATGGAGGGGGGAAGATGAGATGTCTTAATTGATCCAGCACTGACCTCACATTGGGAGAGGATGTACTCCATGTAGAAGGAACTTTTTATTAAACAGATTATTGGCTTTTGAGATGTGGAGTCTGTGACAATTTTACAGAATACATACAGCATCTAAGAAAGGCAAATTCTTGGGTTCTTTGGGCCCTCCTTTGCTGCTGTGCTGCACCCCCAGCTGCTCATGTCTCAACTGCATATTATAACTTCTGTTTTCTCCCTTCTCAGGAGGCCGTGTTTACCCAGTCTCTGTGCCGTATTCCAGCTCCCAAAGCACAAGCAAGACAAGTGTCACGCTGTCTCTTGTCATGCCTTCCCAAGGCCAGATGGTCAATGGTGCCCACAGCAGCTCAACTCTGGATGAAGCCACCCCCACCCTCACTAAGTAAAGTCCTGCTCAAGAGAGCTACCCAGTTTTTTCTGCACCTCACACTGTGTAAAGTGGATGATAAGCAGAGACACCTGTCAGTTACCCGTCAGTCATTCCCTTATCTGGAGCGTTGCTCCCCCAGCTGCAGTATTGACAGCCAGCATAATGTGTTAGCTGGAAAGCGATTGTGTGAGGAGTGGGAACGAGGGAAGCGAGCATCTCTGAAGCCAGCTCTGGCAACATGCCTTGGGAGCAGCATCTGCTGCTGCTCATGGAGGGCACTCTGGCAGTAAGCAGCCCTCCTCTTTGGATCTTGTGTGCCAAGTGTGTTGGGTGCTGTGCACAGAGGGAGTGTGGGTGCCCTTTTAGTAAGGAAGAGGGACTGTGCAGGTTACCTGTAAGGCTGCTGGAGAGGCTGTGCTGCCTCAGAGGCCAGGAAACAAGTGTATAAAGCTTAGAACTGGGTCCTATTTGGATCCACTTTGCAGGATCATACTAGTTAGTGGCTGTAGTTTAGGTTGAGCCCTTGGCACAGGGTGGTGTGTGTACACACTGCAAAGTGAAGAAGTGCTGTGGGTATTGTGTTCTGTAGCTCCAGAAACAATGAGGCTGACGCACTAGAGCTGCTTTGGCTGTAGCACAGGTCATGCAAGAATAGCTTTCCTTACTGCCAGACTCTTCCCGTAAAGCTTGTACTGTTACGGGTATGGGGAGGCCAGCAGAGTGCATGCCTCTTTTTTTTGGCTTTTTTTTTGGCTTTTAATTCTGCTTCCTCTCCTCTGTTCCTCAGATGCCTGGTTGTACTTAAGGCATTCCAGTTAATGTGAATCAGATATCTTTGGTGTTTGTCAGTTCCAATCAGTTCTCAACTCTTCTAGTGTTCTCATAGGGCAAGTGACTGCAACCTTTTACCTGTTTGCTAGGATAGCTTGATCTGTGAAGAAACTGGTGCTTGTTCTGGTGCTTTCCTTGTCTAATGCATCAGATGGGGAAAAATAAAGGTGCTTGTGTTCTCTCTTTTCCTCTCCATAGCCAAAGCCCAACTGTGACGCTCCAGTCAACTAATACTCACACGCAGAGTAGCAGCTCCAGCTCAGACGGAGGTCTCTTCCGCTCCCGACCCACCCATTCACTCCAGCCAGACGAGGATGGACGTGTAGAGCCCTATGTGGATTTTGCAGAGTTCTACCGGCTTTGGAACATGGACCACGGCGAGCAGGGAGCCCTGACTGTGTCCTAACATTGTGATCTGCCTCCTGCAGACGCTGTGTGCTCAGCTGAGAGAGCAAAGACTGAGGCAAAGAGTGAGAGGTGCTCCACTGAGGGCTGTGTTCTGCCCAGAGCTAACTCCTACCCAGGATGTGCTGGACACTGCGCAGGGGAGCTTGTGCGCTACACACGTGTTCCCTGTGCCATGCTCCCAATCCTGACCAGCCTCGTTCCCTTGGCATCCCTGTGAACAGGGGGAGGGGTCTTGAATGCAGCCCTCGCTGCAGGTTTTTGCAAATATAGATGCAGAGAGGGCTCCTGGATAATGCAAGAGTCAGGGCCTGTACAAAGGCTGCGTGTATGCGTGTGTAGGTGTACACGTGTATGCCTCCATGTGTGTGTGTACTGTCATAATGTTTCCACAACTCAATTCATAATGCTGTGATTCCAGTGTTCAACTCCATAGAAGATACCTCTATTTTGCAGAATAAATAACTTATAGCTACAGTCATTGGCACCTATGTGGCTTGCTCTCTTCCTTATAATGTCATGTGTGGGTGTGACAGCTCCTCCTGGTGAAACCCTCTATTCCTCCAGAACAGAGGGTTGTGCCTTGCAGCAGGCAAGCTTCTGCTGTAAAAGTGGCCTGAGCCCTTGCTGGTGACTTAAAAGCATAAGCTCTTTGCATACTTACCTGCTGATCTTTGGCACTAGGTTATAGCTTGGAGTTAAAACTATAAACTCAGATTATTGTTTTTTGTAGGTAAAATGCACATTGTTTCTCTTAATGCAAGCCATCTGGAAAGTTGTAGAGGGCAGGTGGAGTTTGTAATGCAGTTTTCCTGTACAGGCACCTGGCAGTGCACAGCTGGACATTACAACCGTAATGCCTTGAAGATGCAGATGTGCACCCTCATGTCAGAGCGAGGAGGTGTGCAGCAAGGAGAGGAGGGGTCCTGCTGGTCTGCTGGCTGCACATCGGATGAGCTGAGGCCTGGACTAGCTGATGGAGGTGTTGGAATCAGAGATCTGCCTCTTCAGTTCAAGTTTCTGACAGCAGGCGGCAAGCGAGGCTCTTCCATCCGTGCTCCAGCCGTCCCCTTCAGCCTCCCTCCCTGCCTTTCCCCAGCAAACACGGGAGGCCTTGGGGGGGACTGCTGTGCTGCAGCGCCTGGTACCTCTGTGGGGAATTGTGATGAGGCATCAGGCAAAGCCAAGAGAGGGCTACAGGGAATTAGAGGAGAACAGGCAAGTGAAAGAACTGGCCTGGGTTCCTTTCTGGATGTATTTTTGTCTTCAGGCTTGTCACCTTAGGAAGAAAGGGAATGGGAGGGGATCAGGATGATGTAGCAGGGGATGGATGCTACAGTTAAGGCCACAGTGTAGCCAAACCCTGATGTACGCAGGCTCAAGGCACCTGTGGCATGCCAGCTTGGAAAGAAGAAGGGAATTTATCCCTTTGGATAAATCAAATAGCACTGAATGCCCTGAGGCAAGACCAGAGTTCACAGAGAAGTACGTGGGCAGGATCAGAGTGGTGAGAAATGCCTGTTTCCTTGGAAGGCACAACAGGAATTCCTTGCATGTAGGTAGGTGGCTCTCTGACACTGCCCTCTCCAGGTACCACTGGCACAGCTTTGCCCTGTGGGGTTTCGTGTGCTGCTGGGCTGCCTGCAGAAGCTTGTGCTTCCCTGCCCCCCTGTAGTTTCCAGGGAGGTTCAGTGTGCTGAACTTGCCAGCACAGACACCTCAGGTTGAGACCCTTCCAACCCTGCCAGGGAGGTGGCGTTCAGTGGTGTGGAGGCAAAGGTGTAGCAGAGTTGTGTGAGGTTTGCTGCCTTGTCCCCAAGGCTGAACAAGGCAAGGGCTGGTAGTCCCTCAAGCCCATCCTCTGCCCTTGCTTCTGCCCTGCAAGGAACAGGGAATTCAGGTATCTGGGCCCAGCCTGGCCTTGTGCAGAGCTGCCCCAAAATGTCATTTGACCTGGGAATCCTATCCTCCAGATTGTTGTGTGGATATTTAATAGGACAGTGTGATCCTCGTATGGAGTAAAATGGGAGTTGAAAAGGTTTTATCCCATTCTGTGTTCCCTAACCTGGCACAGATTTCAATAGCTGTATAAACAAGTTTTTCTTGCTTATTCCCTCATCCCATTTATCTATGGTATTTGCGAACTTATACCGAGAACATTTCCAATGGGAAATATTCCAGCAAGTGGATGCTCCAGATAAAAGTTTAAGAATTGCCAAATGCGCTTATATAAAGCAGATCACACAAAACAAACCAATCCTTTGGCATCATTACCAGTTTAGGAAGTACAAAAAAATAACGTGGGTAGGAGCTTGTGGATCACACTAAGCTGTGTTTGTACAGCCACTGGGAAAAAGTTGAGGAAAATAAGTTTTCTGTACATGCTACATAAGCCATGGCTTAGGAGTCTGGGTCAAAGAAACAAATTGAACATTGTGTGCAGGGGAGGGAGGCTCATAAGTGAATATTGGTATTTAATATTGTCCTCAGGGAGCGATGGGAAGATGCAGACAGTAAAAACAGTGGAAAAACCTTCTCTGCCCTGCCACTTTAAAATGAAGGAGTGGATGGAAGAGGACAGAACCAGAGAAATCTGAAGAAACAAGAGCAGGGGCCCTTTTGCAGTGTAGTGAAATTCAAAACCACCAGAAATGTAAAGTGCTAGACAGAGAGAGAGAAAAACAGTGCAGCTATGCTCCCCAGGACTGCTGGAGAGGAGCTGGCAAATGAAAATCTGACTATGCACAATAAGTCTGCCGTGAAGGCAGCTAATCTTACTTTTCAAGAGCTATCCCCCTGCAAGACAAGGGTAGAAATGAAAAGTCTATCCTTGGAGTCTGATGAGTCCCTGAGCTGTGGGCACTGGCTGAGGGTCATTAAAGGTGCTCAGGCTGGTGAGACAGGCTGGGAGAAGGTCCTGGCCCCAACACTCATGGGCAGGCAGTGAGGTGAGTTGGCAGCCAGGCTGAAGTAGCCTGTGGAGGACTCAGCAGGGCCGAAGATGATGCAAAGCCTTCAGATGCTCTTGGGGACAACCAAAGCTATATGCATCTTACTGCACACTAGGAATGTGGAGAAAACTCAGCAAAGACTGGAAAGCACTTTGCAGACTCACCAGTGCTTGTAAGGATGTAAGGACCTTCAGAAAGAGCTGTCTGAAAAAGGGGGCCATGTCAGTGCCATCAGTGCTCCCTGGACCACGCAAGGGTGATGCAGCATCCTCAAGGAGAGTCTCTGCTCCCTCAGCTGTCATGCTCTATGAGGAATGTGTTCCTTCTCCCCTTCCCCCCCCCCCACATTAAGGTTTTGAGAGTGTAAGGAGATAGCAGAGGGGTTTGTGGCACCACTGAAAAAATGCCACAATAGGCCTCCTGTCACAAGGTGGAGACAGCCATAGCTGAAGGGTGAATCTGCCTAAAAGGTGTATCATTTAATTTGATCAGTAATCGATATTTATACAAAATAATCTGATTTTTCCTTCCTTGGAATGTCTGAGGAAGGGCTTTAGAGTAATTCTGTATAGTTCATTACTCAGGTGACGCCCTTCTCTGGTGAAGAGCATCACTGGCATCCTGAAACGTCCATGCCATTAACATGAGTTGTAAATAAACCCCCAAGGATGGGTTAGGTATTTTAAATCCTATAGCTCTTACTGTAAGGATAGGAATGCTATTTGGAGCATTTTGGCTAAAATTCAGCATGAGTACTTGTATTCTGCCAACTCCAATCCCCTCCTGGAGTTTCAAATGGATACGATATTTATCTTCACTTCCTGCCTTAACTATTGTGTGTTGTCGCCGTAGGTTGCTAAACAACTGCTGTCTCATCGGTGGCTGCTTTTTGCTGGCAAATAAAGTGAGCCCCATGCGCATACAAACCATAAAGCTATTTGGAGCCCTTGCATAAGAACCCCAAGATACATGTAAGCTGTTAATATTTATTATGTGGAGCTGAGAACATCACTGAAGATGGAGGGATTAGAGTAACTGAGTTCAGGCTGTTGAACAGCCAGACAGAATGAAAGAGAATACAGATGCCCTGAAGGAATAAGAGCAAAATGCATGAGGAATTTTCTGTATGCAGGATTAGACTCCAGTGGAGCATGGAAAGAAAAAGCCTGGAAATACTCAGAAGAGCCAGTGCAGATAGAACGGATTCAGCATTATGGCTTCCTGCTTGGAGGTGAATCTTCCCTTCTATGTTTCCCCCAAAATAAGCATCAGCTTACTCAAGGGCTCACTGGCTGCAAACAGCAAGAGCCCTGTGAGAAGGAATGTGCCACTTCAGAAGGCAGGTTGGATGAGATGTTTCCAAGGCAAGTGAAAGAGGATTCAGTCTTCTGGGCTGTGCAGTGCTTGGGCATTGGCCCTCTCACTGCTAGATGTTTCAAGTGTCTTCTATCCTGTTTTCTCTTTTTGCCTCATCTCTCAAGAACAGTGTGACCTAGAAACTCTGCATTTCTTCTGCTGGTTTTGCCTGAGCTGACCAAAGAGCTTTTTTCTGCCTTTAAAAAACCAAGAGATGGTGGGGAGCAACAACAGCCCCTTTCTGCAGAGCCAGGTCCCCAGCAAACCAGCTGCTTTAATGTCCAAAGGACTGGAAACAAGGAAGGGCAAGCCTTGGAGAGCTACAGGCTCTGGAGGGGCATCCAACCCTACACCTCCTGATTCAGAAGCTACAGAAACACTTCTGCACAAAGCCCTTGTGGTTACTGTGGCACTAAGGTGGCCTGCAGCCACCAAAATATCTTGGGAAGCCACCGTGGTTTGTTTCCAAAAGCAGCCACAAGCCCAGTCATCCAAAACTGAGGTTCCTAGATGTAGTTGGGCTTTTCTGGATACACGGCACAGAGCTCCCAACCAAAGTGAAAATGGGCAAAGGCAGCTGCCTCCAACCTCTGATGAGAGCTGGTTGCTTTGGAAAATGTGGGATGCCTTTCAAAGTAGCAGGATCAAAGCTGAGCTATTAGTGGTTTCATGCTTCAGTAGTTCGGAAAGTCCCTTGCTCCAGCCAACAGCAACTAGCAGTTGAAGAAAAACAGGTAGCCACTCTCATTTGCCTGTGTGCTCAGGGCTCCTCCTGCCCTTGTCAGTGCCAGAGCCTCTTGAACCCTGTCTTGGCTGCAAACCTGCTCAGCAAAAGGGCCAAAACCCTGGTGCATCCATCACCCCCAGGGCAGGCAGGCAGGGTCCCGCTCAGACAGCCAGGCAGATGGTTATCTCCTGCAGACAGTATTGTACAAGGGCAGGGAGAGCCCCCGTGCCTTGTCTTGACCGTGTCTCCACCAACCAGACCTACTGTGCAATGCCTGTGGCAGGGACACCAGCCACCCACGTCAGGAAAGGGAGGCTTCTGGGCATAGTTTTAGGCAAACTGGTCACCCAGTTTAGCCTTGGCTGAAAGTTTGCTGTGGGTGCCACTGCAGGGTGGCTGTGAGGGCAATAACCAAAACTCATCTCTGAATGGGCTCGCCAGGCACTGCTCGTTGGTTCAGCATGGAGCCCTCCTGCGACCCGCAGCAATTTTTACCTGCAGCCACTTTCTGTATGAAGAGGGAAAAGGGTCATTCCTCTGTTTGAAGCACGAAAAATACAGAGGAGCAGCTTCAGAGCTCATCCCTAAAACACTTACAGCTCTTAAATACAAATGAGTCAGGCACTAAGGCAAAATAGGTTTTAATATGAATTCTTCACCAGATAGTTCAATAATTTACTGAACTCTCCACCCTCTAATCCAAATGTATTCTGGAGACAGCTCTGCTTTTCCTTATTGTTGCTGTCATTAGTTCTTCCAGGAGTTCTCAGCTGCTGCGGTGAGAAATATCCAAAATAGCTCCACAAGGGACTTCTTGGAGACCTGAAGGCTTGNAAAAGAAAAAAAAAAGAAAAGGCTAGATGGGAAATGGAAAAGGTGAGGAGACAAAACCAACATGCAGTCAATAAAAGCTTTCAGAGAAGAGATAAGAGCAACAAAACTCAGGATGGCTTACTGCTCGCTAAAGGTGTGATGGGAATGAAAAGAGCTTTTGCAAATGTCTGGAGGGGGAAAGAAATTAGAGAAGTGTATCCATTAGTAAATGAGTGTGTGAGTGTATTATTCATGGCTGCAAATATCTGAGCTGCAAAAGCACGGCATTTTTATTTCTATCTGCCTTTAATGGCAAATTTAAGAATTTTGGATAACAAGGATGTAATTAAGACCTAATAAATCAGCTTGTGCCTGCTGCTGCAAGCAAGGAACGTGACAGAATCCCTCCCAAACTCCACAGGGCTGTTCACCTGGATGAAGTTACTCTGTGTTTGCAGAACTGCAGCTTGAGTCAGCATGAAAAAATCCAAACAGATACAGCACTTTGACAGAAATAAGGTAAAATATCCAACTGTTTAGCTGAGGTGCATATTAGCTGGTGCTCTTCACCACAGGACTTCATTTTTGGTAAGTCACTGAGGTGCTGCAGCTGTTCAGCACCAAGGGACCCTCGCTGTGACCTCCTTGACCCCCAGCAGTGCCTCTTGGAGGGGTGCAAGAGGACTGTGCAGTGCCTGGAAGCAAGGTGGGCGGCCGAACGTGCCTGCAATTTGCAGCTGCCATTGCCAATCCCACCACAAAGCCACTGTTAATTGTTATGCTTGGCACCTCCAGACAGCCTGGCTACATCTGGTCGGCCGCTTGCCAAGCGTGCGAGCAAATGTGTAGTTCTGGGGAGACACATCGTGCTAATGGTCTTATGTGGAGCTTTAAGTAGGTTGGGGACCTGAGGCTCTCCAAGCAGGAGAAGCCTTTCGCTCTTCTCTAATTACACCAATTTCTTGAAGTGGAGCATTGGAGCAGAGCTGTGATTCCTGGAGAAACGGATGGCTCCCGAGGCTGTTTGCCAAATCCACGGCAGACTAGCAGGACCCCCCATGCGGGGAAGCTGGGAGGCACACTGCTGCACCGAGCCTTTTGCCACAGCTTCTCCCACACCTCAAAACCAGATGGATGCATGCTGGTCTTTGCTGTCCTCAGGGCAGCCAAACACCATGACACAAACCAAAATGTGATGAACACGGCAGTGCGGGGTTGATGGTTGGACTTGATGATCTTAGAGGTATTTTCCAACCTAAATAATTCTATGATTCAATGACAGGGGAGAGATGTGAGGTCAAAGTGTTAGCAGGGTTCCGCATTCACTGGGAAAGCCAACTTCATGCCCAGTAGCAGGGAAATTAGGGTACTTTCCAGAAGAGGAGCAGCCATGGCTGGAGGAGTCCAAGGGATGAGAGAAGATTACGTTGTGACAAACTTTGTTTGTCACAACCAACAGCAGGTGGCTGGTGTTTATTGAACCACATGTGGGTGGCAGTTTCGACAGGAGATTTCAGTAGAGAATATAAGTATTTCTGTGTCTCTGAAAAAGAGAATGAAAATTGACAAGGCTATAAATACAGCTATGTGAAAGCACGCTGCCTGGAGAACCCGGACTGCAATGATAAATGACTGCTGAGTGCTATTTAGGGCACAGAGGCCTAGGAAAGTGCCAGCAAACTAAATATCTAGCCAAGCCTTAGCATCTTCGCTGATGAGTTCAAAGGAGGATGGCAAAGGGAGCTGCTCCAGGCTCCCAACGTATCTGGGGCTGATGAAGTCCTCATGCTGGAAAATGGCTCTGAGGGGCATAAACTGCAGCAGTGCCACTACAGGAACTCTCCCAGGCAGTAATGCTGGGATGCTAGGTATGTTCACTAAACCACATTAAGCAGATCATCTAGGATAGGCACATGGCTGGGAGACAGCACAAAACTGGGCTATGGCATGTAGACTTGGTGGGCACAAACCACTGAGATATTAGGAGAATGTAATGGGCATTGAAACCGAAAGGGTTTGGTGTGAGCACCACATTGGATAACCTGCAGCGAGAAAGCCCTGTGGAGCTGGGATGTCCAGGCATCCTGATCTGCTGATTTCTCCATGCCTGTTTCAGCACCCCCATTTATTTTTCCTAGCACGATCAAAAGACCCAAGTCACCCAAGTGTTTTCAAATCAGAATGATTCCCTGGCCAAACACCAATGAAATTCTGACTTTTTATTCTGCCTGGTATGTAAACACGTTTCAAAGGCCTTCAGCAGCAGAGGAGAAGGAATCTCTGTTCCGAGCCAGCTCCTGCTAGCTGAGAGCAGGGGCCATGCTCCCCAGGCACTGGCTCTTCTGTGGGAAGGTGGCACTCCTGATCTGTGGAGAAGACGAGAAGGAAGAGGATCCAGAGTTTGGTGTTTGAACTCACCTTGGACTGGTGGCATTGCAGCTCTATTGCTGGTGGGCTGAACTCTGCAGTGTCCCCATTCTCCCACCTACCCTGAGGCTGCCTTTTGGCTCTTTTGGAGGAACCAGAGGAAACCAGGTCGAGGAACTGATTTGGATTAAAAAATAACCCAGGGAGAAAAAGACACTTTTTTAAAAAGAGGATTTTTTTCAGCCAGAGCAGCTCCCCAGCTGGGCTTGGCGAATGGATTCACGTGCAGTCGAGCTGCTTGCAGCCCTCAGTTTTGGAGTCAATCCCACTGCGGGAGCTGTACTGTGGATGGGAGGCTGGAGAAGTGCACCGGGGCCTGGGAAACATAAGCATGATGCAGAAAACTCCACTCAGCCTTGCTGAGCCGGTACCTCACAGGGACCACTGATAGGAAGCAGCAGAGCAAGATACACATCTCTGAGGACTGGGGAAACTGGAGAGGAGCCAGCACAGGTGGTGGCAGGGTGGTGATGTGGACAAAACTGGATTTTGTACCCTGAGAGTAGTAAAGGGCTGAAGAGAGGAGGATAGAGAGGGACAGTGCAGGCATAGAAATCAGAGGAGGGACTGAGTGACTGCCTGTGCTGCTTGTCCCGGTCCTGGCCACTTGTAGTGTTGGCCAAGGTGCCCGAACTTTGTGTCATCAAACAGCTCTGAGAGCTGGCTCTTGCCCAGCAGCCAGGAAGGGCTGCAGTGTGCTAGCACAGGCTTGGGAGCTTGAGGACTATAAAATAGATTTAGTCCCCTTCTAAAAGCTGAGATCCAAGGAAAGATCTGTAGACCACCCCACCAGTGGCAGAAACCCCTGTTCCTGCAGAGCCAAGGACAGGGCTTCCCGGTCTCCTGAACTCGCTTGCAGTGGTGGTGTCTGTTTGCAGAGATGTACAGCAATGTCTCACTCATACCCAGCTCCCTTGCTCTCCTCTTGAATCCCCAAATACCTCTAGTTTATCACTCCAGCAGCAGTGGTGTTCCCACAGGGGAGCAAGCGCCATCGTTGGCTAACCGAGGCATGTCAGAGAGACACTTCTGCTTCCCCTTGTTCCAGCTACACTGAGCACACACACTGGTTGGAAATGAGAGGGACCAGGGGAGATTGGTCCCATAGGGAGTGTATCTTCCCCACAGCTCCCAGGGAGGATCAACAACAGGGATAGAGTCAATTCTTCATTATCTGCAGCACAGGGAAGGCAGCCGGGGCTTGCGGGGAGCTGGCAGGAAGATGGAGAAGCTGAAGAGATGCAGCAGAGTTTGCACTGCGTTTACTAATCGTGTCTAAAACATGAGGCCAAACCGTTTATTTATGGTCTGGCTGATGTGCAGCATTTTGATCACAGTGACTGCTGCTAGAGAGAGACCAGACGCCCTCACAAAGGCCGTCAGCACAAACCCTCCGCTTGCCACATTCCTCCTACACCATTGCAAAAGGCCAGCACAGCCGTACAAGAGCAGCACTGCTGCACACAAACGCATGGTGCAGAGGCACGAGGATGCAAGCGTCAGCAAAAGGAAACTGTGCTTGGAGAACTCCTGTCAGCTGTTTTGCAGGAGCTTGAGCCTGTGTGTGTCCTGCCCTGAAACATCGCTGCTTTTTCCCAAATACCTGTGAAGCGCCACTGCATTGAGCAGATTACCCAAAGGCAGGAGAGGATGATCAGTGTAAAGGGGTATGTGGATGGAGTGGAGTAGACAAAAAACACCACCATCACCAACACTAATAACACAAATCCTGCTAATTTTATCAAGCCCCTGTATTTACTCACTAATCCACAAGGCCTTAATTAGAGATTGGCTAGGCAGATGTTTGTTTTAGATTATACACAAGGAAATTCTCATGGTTCTGAGAAGGCTCGGCTCTGTATCACGCCCAGGTGTTCAAACACCAGAATCAGATTGCTCAATATTGTTGTGTTTGACTTAAATTAAAAAGAAAATAGTACCAGCTCCTTTCCATTTTTATTCTGCTCTTCCAGCCTCTGAAGTGCCTCAGGTAGCTTCTGCAAGTGGTTCTTTGCAACATCCATGGCCCAGAGCTCCCAGAAAAGCAAAGGGGTCTCAGTAGGGGGATGCAGCCAAGGGACATTACCTCCTTGCCCTTCTCCTCAGCTCATCCATTTTCCCCATCCCACTGACACTAACTGCAACTTCACCAGGCCTGAGCTGGTTCTGTCCTTAAGGCATCTGTGGTAGTTTGGACACATGTATGTTCCTCCCACCCTCCTCTTCCCGTGCCCCATCTAAGACACTGGGGAGGGGGCTGCAGCCCCTGACAGCTGTAGCTCCCAGAGCTGCTACTTGATGCTGGGAGGGCAAGAGCTTCCCCTTGGCACCAGCACATCTGGTCAGCCTTTGCTGCGAGTAACAGGCTTCAAGCGAGTGATCTGGCAGCCCTGGGGAATTTCAGCTAAAAGTGAACCATGGAGTATCCTTCTGCATCCCCACTAGCTGCAGCCAGGGAAACAGAGGCTGGGTAAGACCTTTTTAAACAGAGTACACTGATCCCTCCTCAGCCTGGAGGAAAGCTCCACCAACATCTAAAAGCTGCCTGCTTTCACCTGCAAGGATTGTTCACTACAGGAGAAACAGGTTTAAATAAGTAAAAAGAAAAATAAAAGAGCACTTGAAAGGGAAATAGTTCTGCAAATTGAGACCCAAAGAATCCCGGAGGTATTTGATGCTTGAATGGCTGAATGAGATGCCATTCTGCAGGGCAAAGCATTCAGACTCATTTATTTGTTTAAATTGGCATGGAGATGCTGCTCAGATTTGCTGCCTGCAGCTATCCATCAGCCAGGATCCAGTGGGCTGACAAGGGAACTTCAGGCACAAGGGAGGGGGGGAGGGGGCTTGCAGGGGCGATGCAGAGCCCTCCTCACTTCCCGCCTTCCTTGGGAGGGATTTTTTGTATGTGGTGGTCACAGCAGCGAGTGCAGGTGAAGCAGGGGACAGTTTACCCTCCAGCACCCCAGAAATGCACTGGCCTCCACTCCAGCCCTGATTTCCCAAGTCAGATGTCATTGCATGGGCTGTGTGTGGGACACTCATGGGGATGGGGCCATCCCTCACTCCCCCAGACACTTCCGATATCACATCAGATGGTGTCAAAACAACCCAGTGGTTTGGCCCTTGGCCGAAGGTGTATAAGCACACCAGGGAAACCCAGCTCTGGGGCACAGGCAAGATGGGGCAGCCCATGGCAAATTGCCCAAATTAATCTGGGAGCAGGAATTAGCAAAAGGCAGGAGCAGCCTGTCAAACCAGTCCCTCTTAAACACCTGTATGTGCCTGGACAAGTTGTCAACAGGCTCCAGGTTGGGATGTAGACCCCATGCAGCTCAGGTTGAGGAGCCAAATGTGCTGCTGTCTCCTTACAGGGAGTGCACACAACTTGTATTACTGCTTTTTTCACCCTGTGGTAAGCAGGGGCAGAGCAGTTTTGGCCCTGGCATGGAACAACAGCCAAGGCAAGAAGTCAATAGCTGTTCTGAGCATGGTCGTCTCCCATGAGCAGTACCCCTCGCAAGGCAGGAGGGCTCTCAACACCAAGCCACAGACGGAAAAGATGTTGGCTTTGAGGGGTAGGTCCTCCAAATACAGGACCCACTTTGGACCTTCCAGCCCCTCTCCTTCTCCATGAGCCAAACAGAACTGCTACAACTGGTGGGAACAAATGGCTGTTGGGGCAGGAAGCAGCAGGAAATGGGAGTTCATTGCATGAAGTTTGACAAGTCCACCAGACGACCTCATTTTTGGCCACCAGCCTTCTCCTGGCCCCTCATGGCTCAGGATGTATAAAACAGCCCATGGGTTACTGCAGCCTATAAGGAGTGACCCACAAAAAATTGGGCAACTAGGAAAACAAGGGAAATTTTGTTTCCCGTCACCAGCAGGACCTGAGCTCAACTGCATTCAGAGGAGTTCTGTTGGTTGAAACTGCAAAAAAAGGTGAGCTAAACTCAATCCAGGCTTTGTTTTACCATGTTGCACTCCTCTCTCTAGGGCTCTGCTGACATTGTACGTTATTTTCCGGACTAGCGCCAGACATTTTCTGTGGACACGTTCCCAGTGGCTTTCCAGACGAAGAGCTGTGATAAAAACCTAACCTATTATGTTGTAGGGCACTTCCTCTTCACCCTCACATAATCCAGGAATGGGATTTATTTGGGATATTTACAGCTGTGAAGGACAGCACCTGGGTCGAACATCTCACCAAAGAAAAAGGAAAACCCCACAATTAAAATGCAGCTAAAGAAAACATGTGAAACTCGAGATATGGAACAAATCCCAGCTTGAATCATCTGCTTCCAAGACCTGCGTGGAGCCCATTGAGCTTGAGCTAATATCTATTCACAACATGCAAGAAGCAAAGACAAATAGAAATGGCCTGGAGCTAAAGTTACAGGACGCTGCATCCGGAAACGATACCAGCCCCCTCTTCTGTTCTGACACCCGGTCAGGGCACCAATCCCACTCCCCCTGTATGTGCCTCTATGGTGCTGTCACCATGCTCTCCTCAAGCCTCAAAGCCCTTCTGAGGGAGGGCAGAAATGTCACGAACAGGAGTACACAGCCCTCCACAAACTCATGAGGTTTTTAGTGACTAGACGTAGGGCTTGGAAAGTGTGTCTGTGTACTCTGGGCCCTGTGGCAGCCTGGCAGTGCCAGTGCATGTTGCACCTGGAGGACAAGGTGGATGAAGTCGTTTCTGCTGTCCTGATCCCCACCTCAACCCCACCAGTGAGCTGGCTGGGGACCTGGCAGCTCCCAGCCAGGTATTCTTCCCACAGGAATTAGTCTCAGGAGTAACATGTAGCACACTCTTTGGTGTTCCTCCTGTGGAGGTGCCTCAAGCAAATTTAATTCTGGCACTGTATAGCACTTTGGTACCTACCTTTGCAACCCTAACTGACCCACAGGCATCTGTTGGCAGCTGCACCCCAACATAACGTCACTCCTTCCTCCCTCTTCCCTGGCCAGGATGGCACTGCTCCTGGCCAATCACCCCAAGCAGGGCTTAGTAGTTTGGCTAGATTAATGAGCCTGGGAGAGCCAACCTGGTTCATGCCTCAGATGTGTGGTTCACTCACCGCAGCCTCGGTGAGCATCATGGTTAAGTCAATGCAGCCAAATTTTGCCAAATAAGAGGCAGTCCTGCTGACAGTGACTCTCCTGGTTTTCCTGTCTGCACCTTCCAAGACAGTTAAAATGGTTCTCTCTGGGATGCTTTGATAAGCCTTTGTATCTCACAAGTACTTCAGAAAAGAGCAATAAAACAAGATGAGAGGCTGACAGGACAGGCACACAAGGGGAGAGCAAATGGCCCACATGTTGTACTTGCCAGTTTCCACACATAGAAAACAGTCCCCTCCTTGGAGTCCTCTTTGAGGGGTCAGGCACCTATTATACTTCCAGGATGTCATTCTGCTCCAAGTCCTCATCTTCTCCAAGGGTGGAAGACATGTGAGTTAATATGACTGAGGTGCAAGTAGGAGGGAAGCAAGCAACTTGCCAGCACAGTGTGGGACAGACCGAGGTCTCCCTCCTTATCCTGATCATTGTCCCAGACCAGCCGTAGAGCACAGGGCTGTCCTGGCTGCTAACTACTTGCAAGGGATATTTTTTGGGTGCTGTAAGCTCCCCTCTGCTGGCAGGGAAGGAGCCATAGCTTGGAGACAGCCCTGCCCAGCATCTATAACTTCTCTCCACAATGTTATCAAAGGCCTTATCAAAGCATGCAGCTGGCACTGGTTGCAGAGAAATTGGTTTCAAGCCTGTTTTCTTTACAATTCCCTGGCTGGACATGCTCGTATCAGTCACAGGGGCCAGGGAAATCGATCCGGCCCCAGTCAAAGCACATTTACTTGGCAGCATTTTAACTTGTTCAGCTGCAAATCCCATCATACTTTTGCCTGTGTCCAAGGCTGGATGAGGAAACAGCACCTGCTGTGCTCCCAGGGGAGGTTGGCTACAATGTGAACCAGCCTCACCTTGCATGTGGTTGTGCTTACTGGGGAGACAGGAGGGCTTCTGGCCCTACCCTCATCCCCTCCTCAAATCCACTTGCCATGTCTCTGCACGGCTGGGTGGGTTAGAGTCCAGCCTGTGGCTCTTTGATAGATGTATTCCCAAGAAGACAAGATGCTGAAAAAGAAGCCAAATCAAAGAAGCCTCAGGTCAGCATCAAGGGCAGCGCTGAGGGCAAGGGAAAGTGAAAGGGACAGCTGGACTGGCGCCTCACCTGAGACCATCAAGGCAAGGATGTGCTTTCAGGGAGGCTGTGGTGGAAACCACACTGTGGGGAATGTTTTAAAGCAAACTCTGGAAAACACTGACCCAGTAGCAATTCTGCAAATGGATTGGCATGGCTGTAGTTTAATGTATCTGTCCCACCTTTGACTTGTGAGAGCAAAAGTCACAATTCGGAGGTACTGAGGCCATCACGAAGCAACAAGCAGCCAGCAAAAATCCACCAGTTGAAGTGAGCCCATCTGGTCTTTGCTAACAGCCCCAACTCCTACAGAAAATGCCCAGCATCCCTTCCTGGATGCCCCAAGGCAAACTTATCCTGCTCTCTGTACTGCTGCTGAACACTTTTAGCCTCCACAGCATGCACCAAAGAGTTAACTGCTGCTTCACCACAGCCACATCGAGCTTCCTGTGGCACCAATTGCAGTCCCTCCCTTCACCACAAACTGAAAGCACCAGGCTCTGGCTCAGAGGCACATGGCACTACAGTGTCGTAGCACCAGCGCTTTTCCTTCTCTGTGGATGGACGTGGCAGCATCAGACACACCAGGGGTCACCCCAGAAGATGGTGGAGGTGAAGATTCATCTGAAGTGAATGCAAACAACAAAGTAAAACACCTCCAGGTTACAGCCATCAGACAAAACAGCATGCCATTTTCCTTCCTTCCTGTGCTGGTAAAATGACTCTAGGATACATCTTAGTATGCACAAGCACACGGCTGCTGCTCTGCTGGATGGGTCTTCGAAAGATGGAGGTGTTTCTCAACATATCCTTGTTTTGGCTGTCCTGGAAGGAAATGATGTGCCTGGAGACACTGTGACTGGTGAGTAACTTGACATGTAGATGCTGGAATTCAGGTCTGGAAGAAGCCCTGGGGTGAGGATTAAGGATGGCAAGGCTGAGGAGAGCATGTGATGGCCTTGTCTTCCCCCTCAGCATCCCCATGGGACCAGTGCTTCCTTCTCTGATGGCACAGCTCCATTTTAGGGGATTTGGAAACTGTACACAAGCAGCAAACATGAAAACTGCCTTTTGCTGCACCATGCTGCCCCTGCTTTCCCCCTGGGACTTCTCAGCTCTCCCTCAGGATCTCCCAGCAGGTCAGAACTGCAGCACAGGGAGATAAGAGAAACTCATGAGACGTCCAGACAGCAGGCTCAACGAAGCACGGAGGTGGGTCAGTTTAACCTGAGCCTGATTAAGTGAGGAGAAATAGTGTAGGTGTCTGCAACGCTGCGAAGTGCGGACTGGAGAGGGGTGACAGGCCACAGCTGGGGGATGCTGTGTGTGAAGAGGAGAGAGAGTGTGGTTCACTTTTCTCATGTTGTGATAATTATGTTTGCAGAAGCAAATTAATGCTCTTGAGTGTGAAAAGCAAAACTCAGCCCTGGGAAGGAGCAAGATGTCTCCCTCCAGGAGGTCATCTGCTTCCTGACCACAGTAACAGCACTGTGTATCCCCAAGGGAGGGCTGCTGCACTCGGGCATCCCTTGAGGGTGCACAGATCTTCCAGCATATTCCCAGAGTCCTTCCATCCCCCGTTGTCACATCCTTCATAGAGACGCATTTCTTTTGACTTCACCTTTATCTTTGTTTTGTCCAATTCTGCACAGTGGAAAAAAACAACCAACCAACCTTCTGGCTTATTTGGTTTCCAAGGCTGAATGGAGATTACTTGTTGGCTCACGTGTCCATCACTGGGAGAGGTGGCAGGTGGCCCCCGCCATGACTGGGAGAGGTGACCCCCTGCACTCTGGAGGGTGCAGGTTAACCTTAGCTCAAGCGGTGACAAGAGCTAGAGAAATGAAGGCAGACAACATTCTCCTTTTCTGTTTGCTGTTGTTCCTGAGGGGAAGACACCAGGAAACACCTAGCCAGGCAGCATTTCTTCCGCAAGAAGGGTTTGCTGTCATACTCAGAACAGGTGATTCAGAACAGGAGCATGCAGTGCCATCAGGATTCTCAGTGCCCTGTGCTGCTTATAATGCCACTGCTGTTAAAAACCTCCTCTGCCTTGCTGCAGAAATGCCTCTGAAGCCATTTCTTCTATTTTTTGTTGATTGCATGGTGGAGATTTTTATTAAACTTATGTGGAAACATACTCGCTGCCAGGCCAAATTTTTGCTCAACTTTTCGTTCACCTTTCTGAGAAGCCACCACTGGCTTGCTATTACATGTGTTTCCATTGTTCTTAGAGGCAGCAGTGGAAGCTCTGATATATCAATCAGCCTAAAACCAAACCACAAAATATAGCTCCACGTTAACAGTTTGCAGGCTGGAGAGGCACAATGTTAGCAGGTACATATGGTGTGAACTGGACCAGTCAGGATGCTGGTGGCAGCAGACACCCTTGTCTGCGTGTCCACTGCCCTCCTCTGCCCTCTCAGATGCAGAAAGACTGGATTTTTCATGCTGCCCAGAATCGTTCTGTAGTAGGAGATAAAGATGAAACTAGATCTCTTTGCCTTTAAGATCACAAACTGAAAAAAAACCCGAATGCATTTCAGCAAATAATCCAAGGAGCAGGGTTGCCAGAAACCCCTAAGTGAGAGCAAACAATCCTTATCTAGCAAAGTTGTGGGTTACTTAACACCAGTGCAAGTTTAAAGGCATTTGTTTGTTTCTGTTGCACACAAAGCATCTCTTCTGGGCGGATCCTGTTATTAGGGTTAGTCCTTGAGTATTTGTACCAGCACCTGTTCATCTTTCCACTTGGTCTACTACAGCCTGATTGCTAGAAATGGTGATTGCCAGTTACTGCAGTTTTCTTCAGATACAAGGCCTCAGAACACTCAAGGAGGAGATAAATACCATTATCCTATGCCGTTTGCCTTGTGACCGATAGAAATGTCACTTTGTTGTTTCCCTCCCTGCCACCAGCAGTGCAAAATGAACAAGGGCATCGGATTTCAACACTGGTTGGCTCAAAGGAAGACTTTGTTTGCAGAGTCTAGCTCCAAAGGGCATTAAAAGGACTCTAATCCCAAAGGGGGGGGAATGCGGTGACCTTTTGGTGATCTTCTGGAGAAAGGGCGACAGTGAAAGTTTGGCTCTGACACTGTTAACTCTGCTCTGTAACTCAGTGTGAAAGTGTTAACCAAATGCCAATGACTTGCATACAGAGGGACCAAGAATCACTTATCAGCATTAGCCATACGATGAAAAAAAAGTTATCTAACCGTAATTGAGCACAGCCCCTTGGATGAGAGCTTCACCAGAAGTGATGGAGAAGAGCCTTTCCATCCTCTGCCTTTGGCCAGCAGGTTGGAGCTATCAGGTTGTAAAGCCCAGCACATGCCTGACACCCTGCCTGGAGGCTCCTGCCCACACCCACTTCTGGCACTGCCCAAGAAGAAGAAAATAGGGCATGTCACAGATCACAGCCACCAAAATAAAAAAAAAAATCAAACCCATACAGAAGTATTTTGCTTCAAAGCCTTGTACCCGGCAAGGCAGTAGCATAGGGGAGATGCAAATCATTACAGGACTGAGAGCACCACCTTGGCTTCAGCTGCAAACACAGAAGTGTCTTGGTTAGCAAACAGGCTCGGTTGTGGCTGGGTGATGTTTTATCATGCTTTTTCCATCAGAATTCATTTGCATGCAGAGGTTTGGATTTTTAGACCATTTAAGGTTAACTCATTGCAATATGTTAATCGGCTGTTTTCCCAGAGGAGCAGCTGGCAGGGGTTAGGAAACATGGAGAGCAGAAGTTGTTCTGCCAGGGGCAGGATGAACGTTTCTGCCACATTCAAGTCTGGGGTTGCTGCACACCCAGGACATCCCTGCAGTGTGTTCAGCTCCTTCCTGGCCTTACCAGCCCCACAGGTCTACCTGAGCTCAATCCCTCTCTCTTGTCCCACAGAGGGGCTGAAAGCATCATATGCCACACCAGAAGTGGTGCTTGAATGCCATGCAGCTCACAGGCACACATGGGCATTCTTGCTCTCCCTCTCTTCCCTCCCCTCTTTCTGCTCATCACAGAGCTCATCCAAACTGTTCTGCTGTAAAATCCCATGCTTACTGCTGGGTTTGGTTGAAATTGGCCAGTGGATTCAAACCATATCGTGGGCAGCTGATAGACAGGCAGATAGACAGCATGATTGTGAGAGCTTCATTTCTGTAAGAAATCAGGCTAAAAATGACTCCTTATCCCAAGGGAGCTTGTCCAGCATGTCTCAAAATGAAGTATGCAAAGCAGAGAGAAAACACTACCCAGACAGCAATGGTTAGGGTGCTAATTCAAGATCCACGATTTTCTATCCTACTTCAGGCTCTCTCTTTGGCTTCCAGCAAATCACATAACTTTCTAATCCCGTGTTTCTTTTACATAAAACAAAGCCAAAGGTTTGGGGGTTTTATTGTTAGGAGAAGGGATGATAACCAAGTAAATTAGAAATCATGAGGTGTTTGGATACTACATCTAAGACTACAGCGTCACCATTAATAAAAAGATTTTAAAACCCAAACTTCTGTATCTGGACCCACAAATCCAGAACGATGTGTGTTTGGAAGCAAGATCCCACCAGGCAGATGCAGCTGCACCACGGTGAAGGAGGTACCAGCATGATGTTGCATCCAGCAATGTACTAGAGTATGCTGAAACAACAGCCTTCTGCATCATTCTGCTCTGGACTTAGCTCAGGAAAGAAGAGCAAAATCTTGTCTTTCCTCACTCACAGATTGAAAGGCAAAACTAAAATCCCACCCCCTCCACATCCTTGCATAGTAACAGTGGGGTAAACACCTCTGGGGAGGCTGCAGGAGCCTGTCTCTCTAGTTAGGAGTATTCAGCGTGGCAAACACTGTTTGTCACAGGACTGGGGAGCTGTGGTATTGCAGCTGCCTCTCCATGCGCAGGATGTTATTCTGCCTCTAGATCTGTGGTCTGATGTTCTTGAACACTTGCGCTTGCTGGGTGAGCCCGCAAGCCTTTAGTTTTATCACATTAACATGGAAAAGCAGTGGCTGTCTTCACATCACCTCAAGGATAATATTTGAAGCAAAGGGATAATGTTCTATGAACGAAGGAGGTCCAAAATAGCAACGGTTTCTTCCCATTAGTGCCAACCATCCCTTCTGTGATGGGTGTTCACTGGCTAGGGGAAATGAATCAGTGATTGCTGCCCATCCCTAATAGGATTTGTACTCCCAGAGCTGAAATCACCCACACAAGGCTAACGCTGTCACCTGCCAGCCCTCTCAGGGGCAAAAAAAAAAGGCAGTTATAGATTCAATGCTATTTGAATCACAGCTGCCAAATTTTCTATGGGTATGTAGGAGCTGAGGGTTCCCTTCAAGCCCAGTTTTCTAGCAGGGACCCATGACTGTCTTGAAGACCATAGCCTTGCTGGTGAGCAACCTCATCCTGGATCCACAGAGGTGGGGATGCTGTTGTCTTGCCAGTGTTTTCCCACCAATATGCTGTTGCTGTCATTGAGATGGAGCCTTTCAGTGTCCTCAAGGACTTGTGCTGGTGCGGTATTGTGTCTGTCACAAAACAACCTTCCTCATATCGTGAGAACTTCCCTTGCTGTATCGTTGGCTTCCTCCCCCGTCCTCATTCCTTTCCCTCAGTACTTCTACAATACTCTTGAGGCACTTCTGAATCCAGCTGACCTCTGGCTGTCTTTACTCATCCTTCTAGCTGAGTTTGCAGAGGGGAAAATTCCCCTTCAGCTATGCTGTCTTTTTGCCTGAGCTCTGACGTGGTCTCCATCTTGGCCTTAAAACTCAAAATTAGGGCAGTCCTTTCCCAAGAAAACCCTCTCTGGTGCTGGCCAGGCAGAAGATCAATCTGTAGGGTAGACTCTTGTGCACCTTTGTTGGGTTGCTGCAAGAGGTGCTCAAGAGAACAGGCAGCGGCAGTTCAACAGAACCACTTCTCACCTTCTCACCAGCAAGCCGCACAGCTCGCCCATCTGATAAATGGCAGGTTGGAGAGGCGTTGGCACCAACGCTTTGTTTTTAATGTGCTGTTTTCCTAAATTCACATCAAATGTCGAGGAAGGGTGTACCTCGTTTCTGCTTCCTCTCGACCTTTTGCTCGCTCTTGGCCGCAAGGGGTAAGGTCCCACGCCTGTGTTTCAGCATGTTTGTAGCGGTGCCGTTCAGCCGGGGGAAAGGTGGGGGTGTGGCGGGGGGGGGGGGTGTGGGGGGTTGGTTTGGGTTGNGGGGGTGTGGCGGGGGTGGTGGTTGTGGTGTTTTGATTTGGCTTGGCTTTGTTTTTCCTTTCCAAAGATGGGCCCAATGTGGAAGGCAGCAGGGAAAAGTTGAAATTAAGAGAAGGCAGCTTTTGCGGTTGGGGCGCACGATCGGGAGTCAGCAGACGCAGGTTCTATTTCTGGCACCACAGCAAAACTTCCCGATGTCGCTGGGCACGGGCGCTCACCCATCGCCACCTCGCCTTGCCTCCCTCCCGCCGAACACCGAGGGGCGCGGGCAAGGATGCTGCGGGAAGGGATGTTGCGGGCAGGGATGCT
>VXBX01002369.1:1325926-1355118 GCA_013400415.1 Scytalopus superciliaris | reverse complement strand
TCGGCTGTGGGGAGGAGGGCGATGCTGCCAGCCCCCTGCCCGCAGCGGGGGGCTCGCCGGGGATGCAGGCACCCTCCCTCCCTCCCTCCGGCCAGGGCACTGCAGCGAAGGCCCATCTGCTGCCCGGGCTCGGCTTGTGAGGAGGGCACGGGCTGGGGATGCGTGCCAAGCCTGCAGCAAGCGAGAAGGAGTAACAGGAGTGTGTGCGTGGGAGGGAAAACATCCATGCAAATATATGTGTATCATCACCAAACGTCCCCTCTGCCCCTGCACCGTCTCCGTGTCAGATGGCTACAGTACCCCCATTGCGGGCTGGCCGCAAAGGGACGTGGGCACCCAAGTTCTCCATGCTCATGCAGGGCTCTCGGGTAATTTGTAGGCTGGAAATAGCTGTTTGTCCTGCTAGAGTGACACGGGCTGGCACAGCTCAGTCCTTGTGAGAGTTTTGTGCCCTGAGTGAGTGTGACAAGGTTGATGGGGAACACAGCATCTGCTGCAGCTCTAGACTTCCTCAGACAGCTCAGCAAGGGATGGAGCGTGGTGCAGGAATCCATTCAGCCACTCAGCCCGTGGTTTTCCTTCGGGAATTTCCACAGGCTGTGTTTCTGTGAGCCACGCCAGGGTTATGTGAGAGCCATGCCTGTTTCCCAGAACTAAAGCTGGGGTCTTGCACTTCTCCCACTGTAGGACAGAGCTTGGGTCAGGAATGAGCCTGCCCTGTCTGCAGCACACAGCGTGGGTGCTGAGCACCTCCTCTCCCATAGAATGGCCCTCCAGTTAACTCCAAATCCCTCCCCTTGAGTGGGAAGTTCAAGCCCGTGAAAACACTTGGTGGCACCACTGCTAACAAATATGACTTGAGTCACCAGGAACCCTCAGCCCTGTGCAAAGTGAGTTTCAAATTCCTGCCTACTGCTGCTCCTGTGTTCCTCACCTTAGCAAGGTGCCATTTATTAGGAATTCTTCAGGTCCCTTCCCCAAAGGGTATCTCTTGTGCTCTGTGAATCCCACCTGCAGAAGTGGTGTTGAGTCCGACTGGAGCCTGTGATTTTGGAAGCACTTGCAAGTTCTCTGTTGCTGCAGCCGGATTGCTGTCAACTCCTCAGGGAAGAGCTGAAATCAAGCAGGACCTACCAGTCATTGTTTGACTCTGAGAGCAAAGAGCCATCTCAGAGGGGAGGGAAAGCTATGGGTGTCCTCAGCCTCCATCTGCCTTCCATAGCCCCCCTAAACAGAGCTGTAGCACCTGTGCTTGTTTCAGCCTTAGTGGCAGTGCTGGGAATGTGTCCTCCAAGCTCTGGAGTGGGAGAAGAGCAGTGCTTTAAGCTATTCCTGAGGAGCCTCCAGCCTCCCTGTACCCTAATAAAACAAGCATTGAATGAAAGCCATTGCATACTGCGGAAGAGAAGTGAAGCTGTGGCTCTTCTACTGCATGTCATAAAAGTCCCTCAAAGATTTATAGCACCTCTATGCCCTCAGGTAATTTTGCAGTAGTGGTAAGAAATCCACTGCATGGTATAACATTACCTCCCTGTGAGGACTCTCTTATGCCTGCGTAGCTTGTTTATTAATGCCCTGGATATGGCAATTACATCCTTAGGAGATGGGAGGGATTCTGACTGGCTGCAGTTGTATTTTCTTGCCCAGTTTCTAATTTGGTGGCCTAGCTGCTGCTTTTGGTAAGCATACCTTTGGTCCTAGGTGCTGCTATGGCTCATCTCCATCAAAGGGGCCCAGAATGTGAGGGACTGTTTCCAAACTGGGTTCAGGGGCTGAGCTGCCACCTGCTTACCTGCCTCCCTCCCTCCCTGCAAGTGCTGGTAAGATTGGAAAAAGAGAGTTGCCTTAGCAAGGAGGTCAGGAAGAGGGGGTGGGAAGTAGTGTGTGTATTTGCATGGATGTTGGTTTTGGTGGATGCTCAAAACTGTAAACGTATGTGTAGTACTTGTGCCCAACATGAGACAACGGATTGCTGGTCTGGAGGGTTGCTGGGACTGTGCTGTGATCACAGAGCCTGTTTAACCTCTGCCAGGTGCATGGCAGGCACAGATACACTCGGTGTGTTTGCCTGAGGAGCATACCGATGGGGTTTGTGTGCTCATGCCTTTTCCATGTGCCTTATGTTTACCTTTCTCCTCCTTCTCCCACGCGCAAGTGGCTAAGTGCAGTGTGACACTGTGGCCTGCCAGTTCGGTGTAACGCTTATTGCATGTTTTTAGGGGATGGTTGTGTGACAGGCGTGGGTGGCTGTTTGCTGGGTGCACATAGCAATGCACACAGGTCCTGCTGGGTGCACTTGTCATGGAACACATGCAGTCTTGTGGAGTTTCTGCCTGCAATAAGTGTGGAGCATGTAAGCAATCATGGGTACTGCAGTTGTTCAGGACAGTGCATGTAGATGTTGTTGTCTGTCCTAAGGTGCCCTTCATACACTGAACATGCACACGTTTCTCTTGATGTCCCTCCCTTGCTTTGACCTGTCAGCAAGCTGAGATAAACTGTCTCATGGCAGGGTTTATAGCTGAGTTTTCAGTTTGCTGTGTCTGAGCCTTCTCCTGTCTTGAGAATAGCATCTTTAAGGTGCACCTGCTATCATAAATTGATCCCCACCCCAGCCCCTGCAGCAGATCATGAAGGTGGAGGAAGGAAATGGGGGAGTTTGATTATGGACAGATAGGGCAGGCTGGTCCAGCATTCATTCCTAAAGGCTGATTAGGTTTTAGGTGGGGTCAGTGTCTCTAAAATGAGCCCTTTGTACATTGTTGGAATCTGTGACCCAATCAGTGGGATGTAGCTGGAGGAGGTGGTGCTAACAAAGACTGGTACAGCTGACAGTAACTCTGGCAGAGAGGAAGGCGGGGGGGTGTACTGAATGGCACAAGAGATGTCTTCATGTCTTTAGGTCAGTGAAAGGTGCCTCGAGGGGCTGGTTCATGTTATCAGTCCTGACTATAGAAGTAGAAAAGTGTGGGTAGTTGTCCTCACCTCTTTCCCTACTGTCACTGTGACCCATCAGTTCTGCACAAAAGGTCAGGCTGCATTGCACTCAGCACAAAATGCCATCAAGATGTCATCAAGACACTACAATGAAGCATTACAATGGGATCTGAAATTTGGGGAAGATAGGCATGTGGAACAGTGCAATGCAGGGGGACATGGAGGGATGTCTGAGGAATGCCTGCTGTTCCCCATCCTGGATATTCTTGGAAAGGTGGTACATCTGCAGTGTACATGTGAACTGTGCTGTCAGGTCAGTGATGCAGGCTGCCCTTGAGGAACTGTGATGGAGCTGCATGGAGGGGCCAAGCCTGGAATTGTGGACAGCTCTGGGTCAGGTTTGGGGTGTTCTGGTAGTCAGAGGAGTGGGCTGTGCAGGTCAGGGCTGTGCCACAGTAACAGGACTGTGTGAGGTGCCAGGACCAGCTGCTCATCCCAGGGGCCAGGGCAGGGGTGCGGTCACGGTGCTGGTGCCTTCCACTTCTCTTGGGGGAGGTGAGTAGAGATGCTGTGTGCTGGAGCAGTGGTGTAGGATGCACAAGAGCACTCCATGCCTGCTTCTGGGCAAAATGAGTTCCAAAGCTCTCAGAAAGGCAGAAACATGATTTCTTTACCTTCTTTTTCTGACTTCTTTGCCTTCCTTGCAGTCCAGACCCTTTACTTCACCCAAGCTCTTCCTGAAGCACAAGAGGTACCTCCTGCTCTTCAAACCTGTGAACACCTGTAGCAGGGTGGGTGTATTTCTGTGCTCAGAAACTTGTCTGGTGGAGCTGATAGGTGAAAGAGAGTATGGCACTGCACTTCAAGCTTTCATCAGGCAGGCTGAGGGAAGAAGCAGCATGAAGGGAACTGGCTGCCTTACAAATAGCAAGGGCTTGTTCTAGAGTCATCATTTAGGGAGTGATTAGTCTCTGCTTTAAGAGGGCAAAAGTTACTTGAGCTGCTCGCTGTGGGGGCCTTGGCCTTTCGTACTGAGATAGCCCCCCTGGCTGAATGATAGGCAGCTCGATGAGCTCAGTTAAAGTTTGCTGTTTCCCCAGCTAGGGAAGTGCCCAGGTCTGTGTTTAAAAAGGCTTTTTTCAAAGGGTCAGCCATGGCTGCAGGGTCTGACCAAACTGAGCTTTGCCAGCAGTCTTTTTCAGTCCATGATGCACAAGTTGCAAGCAGCAGGAGAGGTGAGGAGAGCTGGATGTGGCTGACCAAAGTGAGAAGGGCAGTTGGGGGCATTTGCTCTTTCTGAGGATCATTTGTCTCACGTTTTATGAAATGCTTTTTCTCCAGGGACCTCAAAGCAACCCATTAAGCTGCTTTTAATTAGGCAAGCCCTTACTTGGAGTATAAAAGTTTGTCACATTTCCTCTACAGGGAAACTGAGGCATGGAGCAAGGCTGTGCCATGTCTGGTGATAAACACAGGGGCTTGTCAGTAGGGCAGCAACTGGAGTGTAACACTTCCCCAACTTGCTTTGCTGTTGTCTGTCTTGGGAACCCTGGAGAACAGCCAGGTATATGTGCTGAGCTAGGGGCTATCAAAAACTTTCTAGTCACTGCTTGGATCCTGCAGCCCTTTTCACTATAGATATCACCTCCTTCTTGATCTGCTGCCTAATCCATAATCCCAGTTCTCTGCTGCCTTTCCCTCGGAGTGTCGTTTTCCCCTCTGTGTGTAAATCCATGCAGGCTGGGCTAGGGTTAGTGAGCAGAATCAAACTCCATGATCTCTTTAAGGCTTTGGGATAATTTTTATCTTGGGTTATTGCTGCATGTGTCTTGCATGATAGCAAAGCTGCAGCAAGCAGATTTGAAGCATACCCAAAAGACTAATGCTAATCAGCCCCGCTGCATAGCGGCTTCACAACTGTGAAACCTGTGATCTAAGCACAGGTATCTGCTACACTGACTTTATCTGCGTTAGGATCCCCTGCTTTGGCATGCAGATACTGAAACTGAGTGGAAAGTGAGAGACACAGCATGGCAAAGAGACATGAAAGGGAGTCTCTCTCCTAGATGCTGAGCCCTTTAAGAAAGAAGGGGAAGGTAAGCTAGAGCCCTGAGATTTTAAGCTGGTTGTGCTGAGGCTGAGGAGAGGGGTTTGTAGTGCTTTCAGTTTCTCCTTTCTCTGGCATCAATGCCTCTAGCTGGACAGTAGGGGAAAAGAGGAGGATGAAGGCCTGTGCAGACTGAGCATGTTGGGTATGGACAAATCTTGGAGGCTGCAGCAGCCAGAAAAGGTAGGGTTTTGGAAGAAGGGTTTGCCTGTGTAGGCACTGAGAGTGGATCGTGCTCGCTGTGTGAGGAAGTCGTGTTTTTGCAGAGCTTGTAGTGTGAGGACTGGCTCTGAGGCAGAGCAAAGGGCAGGGGGAATGAGGAGAGCGGTGCCCTGGAGTGATCAGCGTGAGCTGTATGCTGTTGCTTAATGACCCCATTTCCAAGGCAAACCTTAGTAGCCCTCATATTCAGGGAGGCAGTATCTCCTGAAGGCAGGGGAGTGGGGCAGAAAAACAGACCGATTCTCTCTGTTTTCAACTCAGCGTTCCCTGTGCCTTATTTGTGCTAGCAAAAGCTGTTCTTTCTTTACTGCCTCCAGAGTGGTTTCGGCTCCCTTTTCTCCTCCTCACCTACCCCAGCAGTTCTCTCCTCCCCACCTTGCTGTGCCAGTGCTGTCCAGCTGCAGCTCTTGCCAGTTAACCCAGTGGACGGAGGCAAGACTGACCGAGCAGCCTTGCTTGAAGGGGACATGATTTTCCACATTTTCTCCTGGGGCCGTGTGAGGTCTCTGGAGAAGAGGTGGATTAAAGGAATTGCTGTTTGCCGGTCGGCCCTGTGTCCCCAAATACCTCCTGTTGTGCTGTTGTTCGGGGCAGGCCTGGCTGTGAGCAAGTGGCCCTTGTGCTCTCGGATATGTGTGATTGGCACGGAGCCCCTGTGGTCTCAGAATGCCCATCTCACAGCAACTTTTGGAGGAAGGGTTGACCACACCTGCATTCAGCTTGGCCAGGGGGACGATGGGATTGCTTTTGCATAATTTAACAGTCTTTTGAATTATTTATAGTGCAGTTGTGCTCTGGAACATTTTCTCGCTTCCCGTGAGCGCCTGGGGGGGAGGGAAGGGGTGTTTGTCAGGCATCCAGAGTCTATCACTTAAGGATAAGGAAGTGCTGTGGGTTTCCTTTCTGCCATGTTTGTTCACACGTGCAGCTGAACTGCCCTGAAAATCCAGTTTTGGTTTCTGCATCACTCAAGTGTGTGACACTGCTGAGCATCTCCATGGCTTAGGACTGTGTGAGAGGTTCCTGAGTTTGGAGCCTTATCTTTGCAGCCAAGAGACTGTGTCAAGCTGGAGACAATGAAGCTTGTGCTTGGATTTAGTCCCTGACTCAATTACCGTGCTGCACTGTGGATCTGGGGCAGGGATCTTTGGGAGTGTTCTCTGAAATATTCAGATGCTTGAAAGCTTTTTTTTTTTGCTTTTGAAGGCCCATCTTGTCTTGCCAAAGTGTTTTTTAGATTTGGTATGACACGGTCCGTTGGACTTTACAAGAGATCATCAGGACCTGAGCACTTAATAGATCAGTTGGTTGAGCAGCAAACTGTGCAGCTGCAATTCCCATCACTTCTCAGTGATTAAACCCTGAAGAGAAACCAGTTGAGGGCAGAGGGAGGCTGGGGCAGTTTGTTACAGACTCTTGCAGCAGCAGAACATCATGAAGATGAGCTGGGTGGGCTGAGCACCCACCCTTGCTATGTATGAGCCTAATGCTCTTTGTCCCTCTGCCTCACTCTGGCAGGTTGTTGTACCTTGCAGATGGGCTGACCTGCTCCTGCCCTGCTTGTCCTGTAGATTTCAATGGCTCCCCCACCTCGGCTGCACATCTTTCTTGTTCATTACTAATTTGCATGGTATGCTTACACATTAAGTTCTGTTTTTCTCCTCTCCTTCCTTTTTGACCTGTCTTTGGCAGCTGACTTCTCAGAAACACAGTTCAACATAAATGTTTGTGTTACTGAAGACCTGAAAGGGGGGCAGAAGGGCTGAGGGTGGAGAAGGAAAGAAACTTGGCCTGTAATCAAGTGATTGTGGCAGTAAACTGCTCTGTCTGCTGTACAGTTGAGCAGAAATGCTCAGCTTCCCTGTTTTTAACTGCACAGTGTGTTTGTGGCTTTTGCATTTGGGGAAGAGTTGGCCAGGCAAACTCTAGATGTTCCCTGGACAAGCTGTGCTGTCCCACCTTGCCCTGGCCTCGTTCTTAGGTTCTTCAGGATGAAACAAAACCCATTCTTCCACTGAATTGGAAACTGGCTAAATGCAAAATTCCTCCTCAAGAAATAAGGCAATCGAAGGGAAGAATGTGAAGACAAATGGTCCCCAAATCTGTGTGATGTCCAGGATGCCATTTGATTTCACTGATGAGGACTAGCTTTCTCCCTCTCCCTGTAGACCTGCTCCTAGTTCTTTTTGCTTGATTTAATCTGGATATCTGGGTGCAGCTTTGCTTCGTGAAAGGGAATGTTTGTGTGGAAGTAGTAAGCATATTGTTGAGACCCAGGCCTGCTGCAATGCCTGTAAACAAGATCCAGTCGTCTGTGGGAGGCAGAAGAGAGATTTATGTGACCCTGAGTTAAGTGCATTAGGAGGCTTTTGATTTCATTCTGGGAAGCTGCCCCTTTCTGTGGTACCATATGCCTGTTACCGGCATAGAGCTGTTACTGCAGAATTGATTCGTGTGGATTTAATCCGAGGGGCTGTGATGCTGCAGTCAAAAGGATAACGTAAGCAGGGGGTTGTCTCTGCAAGCCAGAGCTCTGCAGAGCCCCTGAGCTCGTGCCCTTTGTCCACCCCAGAGGTGGGAGTCTGGGCTGACTTACTCCTGCCTTGGGACAAGGCATTGAAGGGCTCTCTGCCTATCAGCGCTTTCTTTGCGAAAATAATAACAAAGTGAAGTGGCAGCGAGGGATCCAGGCAGCACTGTGTGGAGGTCTTGCCTAAGTCTTGAAAGAGGAAATGAAGAACAAAGGCAGAAGAGACAAATAAATAAGGGTCTGTTCGTGGTCCAAGAAAAATTCCCATGGGCTTGTGTAACGTTCTCGGGAAGATGTGCCACTCTCTGAGCTGGAGTTAGTTTTTAAGAAAGGACAGGAAAGGGGGAGTGAAAAAGGCAAGAGAATGAGGAGGGGGGGTTGGGGAAGGGGAGGAGAGAAGGAGGGAGAGACACCCTAGAGAAACCTCTCATCGTGGAGTCAGGTTTCTCCGGCTGTTCCTGGTGAAGAGGGGTTAATGCTCTTTGCATGGGATTGGCTGGCCACCAGACATTCGGAGGAGAGGGGGATCTGGGGGCTGCCAAGCGGGACCCCTGTGGCCTGAAAGGAGGGGAGGAGGGGAAGGAAGAGGCTGAGAGTGCTCTTCCAAACAGTAATAGATTCGCTACTGTGGGAAAGTGAGCACACTGCCAAACCCCAAGTAGTTGGTGATGGATAGGGGAGGAAAGAGGGTGGGGATGGAGGGCCAGCTCTTCTCCGTGGCCACTAGGGTCTTGCTGCTATTCCATGGCCTCTCTTTATTTATGGTCTTCCGGGGTTTAATTATACCCCTCCTCCATCCCTCTTGGAGAGCTTTTATCCTGGGGATGCACAAACAACTGCCACCTGCTTCAAAAATAGCTGGAGGCAACATTGTTCCTGCCTGCCTGCGTGGGTCTATGCACTTCACCCATCACCATGGCATCAAGTGCTTGTTGCCTCCTTCCTCCTTTAAGTGCCTCACTCCGGGCCCACAGGGCACCCACCTCACCTTCCTCTGGGCTGTTCAACCTGCATCTCCCTGTTGCTTGGGCTGTTACAGGCTCCAGGGACTCCTCCTGCTTTCCTTTGCACAGGGTTTATGTGCACAGTCTGCGTGTCTGCCTCATGCTCTCCACCCGTGGACCCTCAGCTCTGAGGGACATCTGGGCTGTCCATCTTGGAGCTGTTCACAGGATCTGTGACTTGTACTCCACTTGCTTGGCATGCATGGAGTGCCTGCCGGGGTCTGCACTGAGAGGAGTTACCTGCTGCTGGTTCTCCCAGTTCCCTCTTTGAGACTGTGCTCCCTCCCTGATGCTGCTGGGAGGAGTTAGTGACCTCATGGTGTTTGAATGGGGGCCTTGTTGGAGATCTGTTTAGATAAACGGTGCCTAAAGTTCTGTAATTTTTGATTGTCTGAGGATGTATCTACATGATACCATGGGTTTTTATGAGAAGTGAACTGGTGAAGTAATTTAGGAAGTCTCTGCTGGTCAGCTGCTTGTTCCCATATCTAGGCGTTTTCTTGAAGTTTATTTTAAACCCAGTTAGATCTGCTGCTGATTTGTCTGTAAAAGCAGACTTTCATATGATTGACAACTTGAATTCATACAACTGACAACTGAGGGAGGGGTGAGCTGTGAAGGTGGTGAGTGAGGGGAGAGAACCTCTGAAACAACATCCTGTGTTGCCACATGCCTCACTTGCGGTCTCTGAAAGCATGACTTTCTTTTATCTTAGGACAACGTGGTTTTGTCCTGTCCCTCTCTGCAAGGCACCAAGACTAGCTGGGAGGTCTCACATACTTCTTTGATTACCCCATGGCCTATCTGAGGACATAAGTTGCTTTTTTGTGTAGTTCTGTCCCTTTTTTTTCCTATTCTTTGTATTGGAGTATTCTATTCCTTCCCTGTAAGATACCAAAATCAATAAGCAAAAAGAACTAGCCAGCTCTGCCTTGTGCTGCTGTGACTGCTGTGCTCTGAAAGCAGTGAGCAGCAGCTAGACTGTATTTGGCTGGGAGAAGGGCCTCACTTCTTGGTGTGTGTGCATGGCTGAGTGCCATGAGCAATGCCTCAGCTTACCCTCTGATGTCCTGAGACCCAGCCATGGAGCCAAGTGGTGATGCAATCTCCAGGGCCATCACAGCAGACTTCATGGGACCAGATGTTTTGAGGAGGCAATAAGCAGGGCTGAGGAATAGTCCTTCCAGGATATCAGGCATAAGTGAAGGAGAGAGGTGCCACTTTTCCTTTAGCAGAAAGAGCGCTCAGACTAGTGGTACTAAGAAGTGAGAACAGGCTTCTGAGAGCATCTGAAGGATTAGAGTGTGCAGAGGCATCTCTGAAGCCATGGAAATTCCTCTGGTGAGACTTGATTTAGCTGGAGAGAGGAGATCAATTACAAGGGAGCCCAGTACAACTGAAGGATACAGAGAAGAGTATTTGATAGATTGCAGTGGAGTTAGAAATCCAGCTTAATGCTCTTTAGTATGCAGTACTGCACCCTTGTGATGTCCAAGTACTTCTTGGATAAAATTGAATTGGTGTCTTGTAGGCCATTACTGGATTTCACTAGTGTTTTCTAGTCTTCTCTGAGAAGATCTTTTAAACTGGGAGTTGGAGAATTATATAATTATGCTGCTATTAGTCTTATGGTAGCTACAGTAAGAACAATCTGTTTGAGTGAAGGGTTTTATAATGGACTCTGAGGTGTTCAGATGTGGGTCTATTCTGCTGACTTCTGGAAGATCAGTCTTGAGCCAAAACTTTGTCAACAAAGACCACTTTATCTCCAGGTCCTGTGTGTTCTGTGCAGAGGGTTTAGAGCTGCTTTGTCCCACAGTGTGCAGCTGTCTTGCTGTGACTGGAGGTGTGGCATCTAAAGTAACTAAGGCTTAGTCCATCGACAAGCAGGACAAGACACTTGAAAGAACAGTTGAAGCAATGAAAGCCCGTGGAAGGTGTGGAGCAGCCTCTTAAAAGCCTCTGGAGGCTTTGTGTTGCATCCACCTTAGTTTCTGTATGCAGCAGATCATAACTACTGGTGTGGAACACTTGGGTTTCCTAGAAGAAAGCACAGGAGAGACACCTGGTTTGTTTGGGTTTTGACCATAGATGCTTCTGGTCTTTTGAGACCTAGCAAGGTCTTGCACACAGTCTGGAGGTTTGTGGTTGACTTGTGCATAATTTGTCTGCCTTCCCTGAGAAGGGGAAGGCAATACCTGTGCTGTCACCCTTTCCTGGCCAACCTCACCTTAATCTTGCGTAGATTCACCCTTTAGCTTTTTTCTTTCTTTTTTTTTTTTTTTTTCTTTAATCCCATTTTCTTCCTGGCTTGATGAGACCTATTAATGGTTAACTCTGGGTGTTATGGTGGCACCCTGTTGAGTGGTCACCTTATATCTCTGCTCACCTCCCTATGGAAATGGAGGGAAGGTTCTTCAGACAGAGCCTCGCTCTCCCTTAGTTGCTCTCCAGGTAAGGTCAGGCTGTGTTGGATGGCTTGCTCCAGGTGTTTGGGCTGGCAGCAGGTCAGTGGCACCTTGTGGTCAGTTGCCTTGAAGCTGCAGAGGGAGCACGGAGCATGAGGTATTGCTGTTTTGCATTAGTGCTGTGGGCAGCAGCTCTTGATGAAGGTCGTGTGAGACTGTTGTATTCCGTCCTTGAAACGTGGAGGGAAGCCGATACGGACCTGATTACATTCAAACCACCTTGTGCTGTGAGACTGCCACAACTTCCTGCTGATGTCCTTGTAGCTTGCTGTCCCTGAAAACAATGTGGCATCCTTCACGTGAGAGAAATGCTGAGACCTTGCTACCTTCTGGTACATCCTGCTTGTCTCCACTTTTCCTGCTGTCCAGCATTGTATGATAATCTTCTCTTCCTACCCTTAAGCAAAGCCCAGTCCTGCTATACCTGAGCTTGTTTTGATTGTAGACAAATAATAAGTTATATAGTTTCTCCTTTGGTGGGTGTTTACAGAACAAAAGTAACTTGATATTTTGAGTGTTTAGAGGTTCTGTGGCTCTGATGCCTGTTGCAATTCCTTTTCCCTGGGGATGGCAGGTAGATCAAGTACTTCAGAAATGTGGAGCTTGTCCCATTTGTTTCTAGCTGGAGCAGAGAGAGTTGTGGAGTGGGGGATGGAAGTCATACTGGATTTTAATCTGCCATGTGAAAGCGGTTCTAATTTGAATTGTTGCTTTGTGTTTGAAGTGTCTGAGTGATGGGCAAATATGTTACTGCATGGGTGTTATGGGATAACTTTAGGCAGAGGAGATGAGCATTTTGGTATTGTGTAAAAACAAAAGCTTCTACTCTGACTTGTTCTCCACAGAAGCTTTTCTCCTGTAACCATGGGAGAAGTCTAAGGAGTCTTGTGTTTCATGCCCTATGGTATGGAGTGTGGGATAGCATGCATCCAGTGGCTTGTCAGTGGCCTGTTGCCAGTGTTCTTCAGAAGAGAACACTAGGACTGGTGAACTGCCAGTACTTACCGGTGCATATCTTTCTCTCTGGCTTCCTGAAAAATAAGTGTATGATTTCAGGATGGTATAAATCAACTGGTCACTTGATATAATGGCAAAGTAAAATGCTAACAGGTGCTTGGAGATAACTCTTGTGCATACCACCTCTAGCTTTCCTCCTTCTCTGAAAGCCCTTCCCCTGCATGGTAGAGACAGAACTTCAAGCAAGGAAATATCAAAGGGTTCCCTTACAAAAAGAAGCTTTCAGCTTGTCTTGCCAGGACTGAGTGTTGCTGGAGTGGTTTATAACTGTGTTTTCCCTAAAGAGCTTTGTATTAATGGTGCTGAGTGTCCATGCTCCTTCTGGCTTTTTCTTCTGCTTGAACATTAAAGCTTTTCTTACTGCTGTTTTTAACTTGACAGCAACTTGATCAGTCCCGGAGATCAAGTTGACTTTTTTTTTCCCCTCCTCACTCAAAATTGTCAGAAGGGAAATATCTCTTCATGCTGTTTTCTGTGTTCCTGGTAACTGATGGCTGCTTTGTGTTAGAGCAGCTGGGATCCTTTATGACAAACTGAGATGTCTCCCTGACTGGTACCTCCTTTCTCATTTTAACCACATGTAAACGTTTTGGTGAGGGCGGGTATTAACATCCTCCCTGTTGGCCTTTGTCTCCAACTAGCTGCCACTCAGACACATCTTTCATTGCAGGACTGATCAGAGGATATGGGAAGGGATACATGACTGATGGCATTTAGTGTGTCTTGACTCACCTAAGGGTGTGTGAGTGTTCTCCGCTCCCTGGCAGAGGAATCCCTGGCATGTGAGAATGAAAGTGACTCCTAGGAAAGAGATTTTAAAGAGGACACACCTTGCTTCTTTGCTTCCCTCCTTTCTGGGGGAGCTAGGAAATGGGTTCACGTTCCCACTCCCTAACAAAGCTAATGGAGCAGTGGGAATTGCCTCCTGGGACGCGTCAGCAGTGGAACAGCAGAGGGTACTGCAGGGCCAGCTTGCTTTGGCAGAGCTGCAGGGGAGGGGTGTGCACACCAGCCCAGCTCTCCCAGGCACAGAAGGCAATAACGGGGAGGGGGGGAGGCAGCACAGCTGTGCCCAGGGCTCGTTGTGCCAGTGGATGAAGAGCTGCAGAGCCGTGTGCTGAGCCTGACAGATACTGATGTATGCAAATGTCAAGTGAGGAAAATATGCTTTGATTTCTAAAGCCATGTGTCCTGCTATGTTGACACGGTACGCTACATCTCAGAAAGTGGAGCAGTTTGTTGAATGTCAAGAGTTATGGCTTTTTGTCTGGGAGTTTGCTGTGGCATGCAGAGCATCACAGCCATTTGAGAAGATGATGTGCCTTGTGTGGTTCCTTCAGCACCTGCCATCAGTGCTGGGCTGGCCCAGAGGAAGCTGGCTGCCCTGCATTTGTGTGTCCTGGAGGAACTGGAGCAAAACCAGCATTACCTGGCAGCAGTTGGGATTGTTGTATTGGAGCAGGTCAGCTGTTCATCTTGCCTGGGTTTCAGTATCTGAGAGAGCAACCTGATGTCTGGAAGTAATGCCTTGGAGAAGACACAGGACATCTGACTAGAAAAAGCTGTACTCATTTGCCAGTGGCAGACACTTTCTCCTGACAGCCAGTCACTGCTAATTTAGTATTTTCAGCTTCTAGTGCCCTATTCTTCCCCACACTTCAACACACAGAGCAAAAACTGGTGACATGCAAGGAAAAGGCACTGCATACTCCTGCCTTACAGGTGATCTTGCTGCTTCTGCAAGACATTAACAGAGACTTAAACAAAACAAACAAAAAAAATCCTGGACCTGATTAGATGGTCTTGGGGTTTCCAGCAGCCCCTTGTTCTGCCCCCATGAAGAAAGCTTGACAGCAAGCCTCGAGATGATCCTTTATGGCTTTCAGCTGGAGAATGTCCAGCCGCTTCAAGGCTGGGCCACTACAAAGGTGACCTCCCCCCAGCTGGACAGTGATCAGGCATGTGAGCTCAGGCTGTGGAGCTGTGGTGGGTGGGTGTCAGAGGTGAGGGGCTGCCCTGGTGCAGCCCCCTGAGGACAGCCCCCACTTCCTCCCTACCCGCCTGCCTGAAGACATGGTCTCCTGGAGGTGCACAGAGCCAGCACCCTGCCTTGCCACTGACCTGTGCTGTGTCAAAGTATATCAAACCCATTAACAAATAGAATTAAGCTCTCTTTTTGTTTTCTTGTTTATTTTTCTTTTCATTTTTCCCCCTCCCTTGGCCATGCTATAACTTTTCCACCAGCTTCAGGTTTGCAGTCCTTCTGTCAGAGCTGGACGTGGCACTCCTTGCCCTTCCACCCCAGCACTGGGGATGGTGTCAGTGAATGGTGGCTCTCACTAAAAGCATGATGGCAAAGTGTCCAGAAATGCTTGTTGCTGAGCTGTTGAGCACAACTGTGGACAATCCCTCTACCAAAGTCTCTGTTGGAGCCATCTGTAGAGAGCCAGATATGTTTTCCTTTGGGTGGTTGCTATTTGTCTAAACACTTTATGGCTTTTCACTGTAGTATTACATTCTCCTCAAGTTAATCAGTAAACGTGCTTTGTGTCTTAATACCCTCTGAAGGGATGGGTGTGGGCTGGGTGCTTCTTCCCTCTGCTCCCACAACGTGCTCATGTGTCTGCCTTGAGGAGCCCTTGGGCAGGCGAGCAGGACAACCCTGTGGCGCTGAGGGTGTGGGGCAGCTTCCCTGTGGCCCCCAGGAGCAGGGACTGCCTCATGTGAAGGCATTGCTGGCACCATGGTGTGGCACATGGGAGCTTTATAAGTGATGGTGTGTGGTGTCCCTCAGGAACTTTGGCCCTGGAAAGGGAGACTGTGCCGTGACAGCGCATGCACGGGGATCTCTGCCTCTTTGCCTGTCGCTGCTTGGAGGGTTTTGTGTTCCGGGGAGCAAAGGACAGCCTGTGCATTGCAAGGAGCTTTTGGATGATCTTGTTCCTATGCCTAGCTTTGCCCCAACTTTCCTTTCCCCAAACAGAGGTGGGTGAGCACCTTTTCTCCTTTTCCTTGGTGGAGCATTGTGTGGGATTAGTTTTTCCTTTCTTTTTTTNTTTTTTTTTTTTGTCCTTTTTCTGGATTGTAGTCTTCAGTCACTTCTCTGCCTGACAGTAGCTTTGCATTCCTTGCTTGGGCTGGAGAAGGGGAGGTGGTGTAGAGGAGGATGAAGGGAATATTTTATGGTGTTTGGAGGGAAGGGCTCTGCATGGCTGACTTCTTCCTGTCCTGACTTGGATCCATCTTGATGGCACAGTATTACTGGCAGAGACAGCTAGGTGTTTATTTTAGTCACCTTGAATCCAGATACAAAAAACCCTCAGCATTTGGTCCCCAGCAAATGAAAAGCAAAAGGCAACATTTGGAGGTGCAAGGGACCTGAAAAGGACAGAGAAGAGTTAATGTGACAGGATCTTATTTTTATTTTCCTGTTCCCCATGTGAACTTAGGTAGCATTTCCAAGGAACAAGGGTGGTTTTTTAGGGCATGTGTTGAGCAAACAGTGAAAAGATATGGGGAGCGTAGGCTGCCTCTGGCAGTCTGACTTACTGGTCTTGGTCCTTAAGAACTGCCTCTCTTACAGGAGTAATGTTTCAACCATGCCCCCCCTACTCTCACCCTTCCTGCTCTCTCCCCATTTTCCCCCAACTCTCTGATGATGCATGATCTGAGGAGGTCTGCATTCATTTTGTTTCCATCAATGAACAGAGAACAAATCTGCCAACTGTGGTGAGTTCACTGGATCATGAATTCCTGTTATTCTGGATTTCCTGTCTTTCTGCCCCATTGCCAGTGCCTTTCTTGTCTTTGTGGATTTATGAGACTGACTGATCTAGCAGAGGTTCAGCTCAGTGTAAGCCTGCTGAGGCAAAAGGCCCACTGAAGATGGCAGGGGGTGGGGGAAGTAGTTCTTGGATTCAAGTCTCTGAAGATGCATGCTGAGTTTGCACCAGCTTTCTGCCATCCCCAACCTGTTTTTCTAATGATGGTAAACTTTTTGCACTTCAGTAACTGTTGAATGTGACTTTCCTTTTCATGGCTCTTCCACAGGATGAAGATGAGACGCCATAAGCTCTTTCTGACTCTCTGCATGGCTGGTCTCTGCCTCATCTCCTTCTTGCACTTCCTCAAGGCCCTTTCCTATGTCACCTTCCCCAGGGAACTGGCTTCGCTTAGTCCCAACCTCGTCTCCAGCTTCTTCTGGAACAATGCCCCTGTCACACCTCAGGTCAGCCCTGAGCCAGGGGGTGCAGAGTTCCTTCGCACACCCCTGTACTCTCACTCCCCCTTGCTTCAGCCCCTGTCTCCCAGCAGAGCCAACGAAGAGCTGCACAAGGTTGAGTTTGTGCTGCCAGAAGACACAACAGAATACTTTGTCCGTACCAAAGCCGGTGGCGTTTGCTTTAAACCAGGCACCAAGGTGTTGGAGAAGCCGCCTGTGGGCGGTCGGCTGGAGGAGCGAGTGGATGGCGCGGCCTCGGGGCGGCCGGCCCGCAAGCCACTGAGCGCCGGTGGAGCCAAGCGGCGCAAGTGGGTGGAGTGTGTGTGCCTGCCAGGCTGGCATGGCCCCAGCTGCGGCGTCCCCACTGTGGTCCAGTACTCCAACCTGCCCACCAAGGACCGCCTTGTGCCGCGGGAGATCCCACGGCGGGTCATCAACGCTATCAACGTCAACCATGAGTTTGACCTGCTGGATGTCCGCTTTCACGAGCTGGGAGACGTGGTGGATGCTTTTGTGGTGTGCGAGTCAAACTTCACAGCCTATGGAGAGCCGCGGCCCCTCAAGTTCCGCGAGATGCTCCTCAATGGCTCCTTTGACTACATCCGCCACAAGGTGCTCTACGTCTTTCTGGACCACTTCCCCCCTGGTGGTCGCCAGGACGGCTGGATTGCTGACGACTACCTACGTACCTTTCTCACCCGGGATGGCATCTCTCGCCTCCACAACCTGCGCCCGGATGACGTCTTCATCATTGATGATGCTGATGAGATCCCGGCCCGTGATGGCGTGCTCTTCCTCAAGCTCTATGATGGCTGGACAGAGCCCTTCGCCTTTCACATGCGCAAGTCGCTCTATGGCTTCTTCTGGAAGCAGCCAGGCACCTTGGAGGTGGTCTCGGGCTGCACCATGGGGATGCTTCAGGCTGTCTACGCTAACGATGGGATACGCCTGCGGCGCCGTGAGTACTACACCATGCCTGGTTTTCGGCAGTATGAGAACAGCACAGGACACATCCTGGTGCAGTGGTCGCTGGGCAGTCCCCTCCACTTTGCTGGCTGGCACTGCTCCTGGTGTTTCACCCCAGAGGGGATCTACTTCAAACTGGTGTCAGCCCAGAATGGGGACTTCCCCCGCTGGGGTGACTATGAGGATAAACGAGACCTCAATTATATCCGGGAGCTGATCCGGACTGGTGGCTGGTTTGATGGTACTACGCAGGAGTATCCCCCTGCTGACCCCAAGGAGCAGATGTATGCTCCCAAGTACCTGCTCAAGAACTACCAGAGGTTCCGCTACTTGTTGGAGAACCCCTACCAAAAAGCAGAGGGTGCTGGGTGAGGCCACCAAGGCTCAGGCTCATATGGGAAATCAGAACTTCACGACAAAGAGAAAGAGTCCGGTGTTTTTGTCTATTCCTTTTCTTTCTTCTGTTTCCTTTGTTTATGGGCAGGGTGTGCCACCTCTCTGGAGTCTCTGCCCTCCCTCCCTCCCTGCTCTTTTTCCCTTCATCCCAGGGTGATGCCTGAGAACGTGAATTCCTCAGTTACATGAAGGGAGACCTGGTCAGGAGGAGAAGAGATGTTGGGGACCTACTCTGGTAGCAGCATAAAGACCTGATTGCATCTTCTGGACCTCTCCTGCTGCGTGGAGAGAATCTCTGCAGCCAGTTGGCAGATTTTCCTCTGAGGGAGGCTGGGGAGGGTACCATGGAGAGAGAGGGCAGCTGTTCCCATCCACCGTTATCCTTTGTGGATTGGAGCAAGCACAGATGCAAGCTTGGGCTATTCAGTGAGTGTGTGAGTCAGCAGACAGAAACTGATGTGAGTGGTCACTGTCTGATGTGTGTCACTGGCGTTTTTTGGATGAGTGAATGTGCAGAAGCATTTCAGTATGTGATTTTGATTTTTTTTTTTGTGATTTTTTTTTTTTAAATACCTCTATATTCAGAGAGTATTTTGGGCAAGGGAAATCCTTTGTTTCTAAGGTGTCTTCCCCAAAATGCAGCCCCCTTCACAGGCTTAATGCATCTGTCCTAGGCTATATGTTGCCCCAGTGCTCTACCAATCCTTGAACAGGCAGATGGGAAGCTGAGGAGAAAGTTTGGTTTCAGGTTTTTTGGGGATTTTTTTTCATTCATTTCCCACCTCTGCCCCATGACACTGCACTGGCTTGTCCCTCATCTTCCTTGCAGTATGTGCTTCTCTTGGGGCTGGGATAAGCTGCAGGGGACTCTGCCAGATGGTGTGAGTGTATGTTTGCAAGTGCATGGTTTCCTATATGCATGAGTGCTAACATGCATGGGTTTGGTATGCATGTGGGCATTTTTCTGATCAAATTGAGATGCAGTTCATCTTAGCTCCTTCCACATCTTGTGTGCCATAATGCCTGCTTAGAAGAATTGAAGGAACCTCTTTTTTTGTTATTGTTTTTCTGTTTGTTTTTTTTTTTAATGACTGTTCTCACTTCTGTTGTGTCTTCCACACAGGCAAAGAAACCCCTTTGGGAACTGGGTAGAGAGAGAAGCTTTGGTAGGTGGAGTGTTTCCCCCAAAGGGAAGCTGTGGCTCTTCTAAGTCCAGGCTTGTTGTTGCAGCAGGAGGGACTTTTGTCAGAATCATGGGGTCCTGGTGCCAAGCAACTGTGTGAAGGTTGTGGGTGCAGAAAGATTACAGAGAAATGGGGACCCAGCTGAGAAAGAAGGAGCCTGTGTTGAGAAAGATGAAAGCTGTAGCACTGAGGCTGTAGCAGAAGGAGAATGTGGTTTCCCCAGGGACAGCAGGAGGGAAAGCAGGTGTGTTAGCTCATGGGATTCAGCAGCAGAAAAGTATGGAAGGAGGAAGCTATTTGTCATTTTTACTCATAGGAGGAAGCCTGAGGTCTGCTTTTGGACCTTTGACTTTGCCTTATCTCAGTGATGATAACACAAGACCAGCACCAGGCTTTCCTGGATACAGAAGAGAAAGACAAATCAGTCTTTGCATAGGTGCTTTGGCAACACCAGAGCCCCGTGAAGCAGGGGCTAAGGTGCATGTGTGCTAGGGCTGCACCTCATCTTCCACAGTGGGAGCAGCCCCTCTTCTGATACCAGCTCTTCCCATGCATAGCCATCCTTGGGGATTTTTAGTGCACTGCAAGTCACATTTTCAGTGTTGAGGTATGGCCCTTTTCTCTTGGGAGTTTCAGATAAGCCCATAGCTGTAGTATCTGCATCTCCTATTCCTGAAGTACAGCCTGTTGCTTTCTCTCCTCCATTATTTGCTCTGTCATTTTCCTCTTCTCCCTCTGATTTGCCTCTCCCTTCTGCCTCTTGAACTGGAGAAGAAGGTCCTGCTGGAATAGCAGTGCTGGGACTCTACTGTAGGGCTCCAGCCCTGCCTGCCTTCTGGGCTTACTCACTTCCTTACTCTTAGGAAATTAAATTTAAACCAGACTTCTGTTGTGGTGGGAGGAAGGGGCTTTACAGATGAAATGCATTCTTTTTTGTTTCTCTTTCTCAAGAATTGTTTAAACATTTTTTTGATTTAAGGCCAAACCAGTCAATGTTTCTGTCTAATTTGTCTGGCTAACCCTGTGTTTATTATCCTTTGGGAGCTAGAATGCTTGTCATTAAAAATCTTCCTTCTTGTCCCTGGAGGAACAGACACTAGTAAGCTGACTTTTGCACAGTAATTTTCCAAGGTGGTGGCTTGCCCTCTCTTCAGCCTTGCCTGGACTGCTGTGCTGGGACCTCTGCAGCCAGTGCATGGAGGGGACAGCCACCCCACCAGACAACTGCCACAGGAGGGAACCCAGAAGCATATGGGTGTGTGAGGTGGTGAGATAGGCAAAGCAAGAGGCAGGTTTCTATTAGATCCTTGTTTCCTAGTGCTGAACTCTTAGGTGAGCATTGAGACTCCTTCATCTTAGCTGACCCAGGTTCTGAGGTTTAAGAAGGACATAAACCCCTGTCCTGCCACTGAGCTGGAGCTGGATAAGACCTCCAGAGCCTGATGTCTGTGAGTTGTCACAGCCATGAGACAGCCTGCTGTCTCTGTGGGAACAAACTCTCTGATGGAGAGAGGAAATGCATTGCCAGCCTTTCCCTGCAGTCCTCTTCAGCCTTGTGTTTTTTCTTTCCCAAAATGTTTCTGCCTTGAAATTGGTGCAAAGGAAGGCCAGGTGGTAGGTGAAGCAGTGGGTGTTACACCAAAGCCTTGTGGTTTTTTTCTGTTTGCCTATCTTCTGTTTTCTTTCTTTGTGCTTCCCACCTAAAAAAGGGATTGGGTGCCCATGCATGGCTTTAGACTGGAGAACCCATCTTCCTCTTCTGCCCCAAGCGAAGGGAAAGACATGGTGGACCTGCAGCATCTGACTTTGCTAAAGCAGAGGGAGTAGGGCAGAGTAGACATCTTTGCCTGTGTGTGTGTAATGCCATGCCCAAGTGATAGAACCCAAGAAAGGGTGATTTTGTGCCTGTGTGGTTGGTATGAAGGATGACACACTCATGCCCGCTATTGCTTTCTCTGATCCCTGTGTCCTGCTGAGGTGTTTGCTGTTGTGCTGCTCAGGCCAGCCTGCTCCTTGTGTCTCTGTGACAGGTAAAAAGGAAAACCTTGTGGCCTCCAGGTAACATGAGTCGTGATGGAGGGAGGGTGTGCATTCCCCTCCATCTACCCTACTGTTTCCTTGTGGGCTGGTAGTGTCTCTTCCCAGGTTCTTTCCCTGTCTCCCAGCTCCTGCCAGCAATCTCCATGGCTGCTATGCCTCTGCACTGTGAAGACACATGTCCAGGGTCACTCCTGGTTCAATTAGTGAACACTGGTGGTGAAGAGGGAAGGGATGGGATGGCTCATCCTGGCTTCATTGGCCTCTAATCTTGGTGAGAAAGGAGGGAAGTGAGAGGGAGAATGGGTCCTGTATCCCTCCATTACTGTCCTCTCCCTATGCTCCCCAAGCCCCTCCTTTCTGATTTCTGAGACATTGGACAAACTCACTCATAATATGGAAAGAGAAGGAAGAGAAGGGGAGCTGGAGGGTAAGAGGGTGACAGGAGGGGCTCAGTTTCAGCACCAAGAAAGAAGACCTGTTTCTAATGCAATACACTGTCATTTTAAAGCTTTGGGGACTACAGGTAATGGATTAAGAAGGGATCTGAAATACTTTGAGACTAAGAATTTGAACCACTGTTTTTTCCTTCCTGTGAGGAGGATGATGCAGTATCATCCTGGAGGTGGTCCAGCAGCACTTCTGAGCCAGAGGTCCACCTGGACCTACTGCTGGTGTTGCCCCTGGAGTGGCTCCAGAACATCCTGCTTTGGAAAAAGAATGTGTGGACTTGCCAAAAAAATAAAAAGAAAAGAAAAACTGAGACCATCTGCAGATCTCCTTTCCACTCTGTAATTTATAAACAGCAAGTTATAATGAACTTTTTGTAAGGATAAATCAAATGTACATTATGAAATCATTTTCTCTGTAAATGGTTGGATTTCATTTCACCCTTAAAGGGATGCTTAAAAGGAGGAGATAATAAAAATAAAAAAAATTTACAAAGTATGAAAGGATGTGTGTGACACTTTGTATTTCTGATTGCCAAGTGGAGGGGCTGCTGGAAAATGGAGTGTGGGAGCTTCTCATCTTGGCAGGACACCGGTCCCAAGAAGGGAGATTGAGGGGAAGCCCAGCTGGCTTGAGGAATGATTTCTGATTTTGTGGGCCCAGATTAGATGCATGTTAAGTGAGTACAAATGTGTACAGACATAAGAGTGGGAATGATGGCTGCTAAGTGGCTTTCAGAAGAGCTGGTGGATGTGGGAACCAACATCACCTGCTCATGAAAGGGTATTTGGACACCATTTTTGCTCCTTTGGATGCATCCATTATTCCAAGTAAAATGCTGGAAACCCTGGAGCCTCAAATTATATGTCCCTATTGCAGAAATGCCTCTCTGGCACATGACCTCCTTGTTTTAGTTTATTTTTAAACTTGTCTAATGTAGTTTTGGCTGTTCCCATTATTTGGTATCAAAGCCTGGTCCTACTTTGAATCCTCCTAAGCCTCTGGCCTCTGCAGGGCCTTTGGTAAGGGCCAGTTGCAAGCTCACGTGCCCATCTACAGCCATTTAATTTCCTACCTTTCGCAATATCTTGGACTTCAGGTTCATTCCTGATTCCATTAGAGATTGTGACTGTAAACATCAGAGGTTAGCTTCCTCATAGCCATTAGCTCCAGTGAATTCCCTTCTTTCTATCTTCCACATCAGCCTAATGTTTTCAATTTTCCTCTTGTGGAAGGGTCTCTTATCAAACTAGAGCCTTGTGTTGTGCATTGCTGAAAGGGCCTGAAATATACATGCTACTCAAAATTAACAGGATTTTCTATTAAGAATTTTCAGCATTCTTAGCAATCACTGTGTTTTTGTGCCTGAATGGGGGATAATCTAAAAATAGATAATGGCCAGCATGCCTGAAATTTCAATTTTCCAAGAGGGAAAGTATAAGTATATAAGCTCAGGCCAATGGTGGTTCAGTGAGACAGTTTAAGAAATGAGAGTTGACTATGTCAGAGGTTCTCCTGTGTTATTTTTCTTGCCTCCAACACAAAATCTACTGACATTTATATAATTTTAAAAAGTAACCTAAATGGCATTTCTTTTTTTAAAAACCTTATAAGGTTTTAAAGGAAGGCATTGACTGAACCCAGGACCTTTTCCCTCAGAAAGCACAAGCTTCTGCTGCAGGGGCTTGAAGTCGTTCTGTGAGAGAGGGGTTGACTCTTGGGCAGTCTGCCATGGGGACCCCCATTTGCAGGAGCAGTGCAGATGGTCAGCCAAGTGCAGGGAGCATGTGGCTCCAACACAAGTCCTATATACCATCTCTCAGAGGGTCCCTCAACACATCAGAAGAGATCTTGGTATGTGCAGCATGGATCCTAGATACTGATATGGAACCTTAAGCATCCGATTGAACCAGGAGTGTGCAAACCATCCAGCACTACGTAAATCCTCTCTGTTTTGCAGAATTTTGGTGCCCCAACAGGTGTTAGATGGGGCGGTGGATGATGAGCTCTGGCATGACCTGCCTTGGAAATAAGTTGTTTCTCCCAAGGTTTTGCTGTTGGTCAGGGATGCGTGGTGCTCATCACGGGCGTTGTGCAACACTGCTCGATGGGTATCAAGGCTGTGACAGACCCTCTAACCCTGGCTGGTGGAGGGTCTGGCTCCAGCTGATTCTCAGTGGATGCCTGCAGCAGGTCAGCTGATAAGGGAATTGATGTGCTGTTTCCAAACACCAGGGTGCTTGGAAAAAAAGTGATTTCAATATAAACTTATGGCACCTTTCAGAAAGCTGGAAAGGAGATACCAGACCCTGGCTCGCTGGTTGTTTACTTTTGTTGCTCAGAGACATTAGTTCCCTGTGTAAGGATACATTTTAATACGCTGTTTTGCAGGGACAGTTAATTTTTAATTATTAGTCCAATTTTATGTTATGTTTTTAAATCTCACTGCTTTAGTGGCTCATCTGGGAAAGCCATGAGGTCTCAGCTGGCTGGCAGGCAGCCCGTGGAGCAGCCAGGGAGAGTTGTCCCAGCCCCAGAGAGCGTCACCAGCAAATGGCTTCATGCTCACATGCCCGCAGCTGCAGGCACTGGCTGCCCTGCTTTCCAGTGCACTGTGATGGAGGGGATTTGGCCACAGCCGTGGCAGAAGGGAGGCACATTCTTGCTTCCTGGTAGTGGCACATGTTCTTGTGGCTCACAGGCACTCTGTGTCAAACCATCACCTGGGAGTGAGCTTTGCAGGGCTTTGCTCTGTCACTGTGAAACAACCTCGGAGGAGCCGTGCAAAACTGTCCCGTTGGGAGAAGGGGCTCCAGGTCACTGAAGTGAGAGGCTGACATAAGGAATATAATTCATGGATGCTTGGGAGAGGAGCCTGGCTTGTGGCCAGGCTGCTGCAAGCTTGCAGCAGGGACAAGCACATCAGCAAAAGGGTAGAGGATCAGCCCACTTGAGCTAATATTTGGGATATTAGTGTAAGCATCTCCAAGATCCCCAAACACAAACCTTTTCCTGGAACTAAGGAGAATCTGGCAATCCCACATTTCCAGCATTTCTGGGCGTGCTTATTTTTTTATAAGCAAAGTGAGAAGTTAAAATAGTCCTTACTGTCTTTTGAAATACACTATAGCTATGTAAGAATGCAAATCTTTCAAGGCCATATCTCTCCTTGTCCTGCCAAACGAAACACAATATAAAACTCCATTGTTTTATGTTTCCTGTGCCTTACAGCTTGAACCATGGATCCTCTTGGCTGAAGTCCATCCCAGTAACAATTTAATTTGGGAACATGCTTCACCTTTCTAAAAATAAGGAAAACTGAGAAGAAGAACAAATAAGCTGTGTTGAATAAAGATCTAAAGTGACTTCTCCAGGATCTTAAATTAAAGAAAGTATGTTACCCAGGGATTGTATAAAATCAAATAATAAAAGCCTGCCTCTATGCACTAAACTCTTTCCTGGCATTTTAGCCCTGTTCTATAGTCTGGACCTTTTCCAAAGGGAGACCAACAAATCATCAGTCATATCTTTTTTTCCCCTCAGACATTTACTAAGAACCAGGCACACACATAAAAAATAAAAGAATGTAGAAAACATCTACCCACTTCTGTTTGCTTTGCAGTGTTTTTAAAGCATTTGACTCAAACTGTTACCCAGAAGTGATCATCAGATTACTGCAAAACCAAAACCGGGCAAATTTCCCAAATGGGATAAAAATAAATCCATCTAAGGACCTGTGACTTAATGGGATGCAATAGGTCCAACAGATGTGCAGTAGGAGCCTTTACCTAGAAAGAGAAGAGAAGCAGCAGGATATAGTAGCCGTGCCTTTCTCAGGCTGCATATATGTAGATGGGGGTATGGCTCAGTGGTAGAGCATCTGACTGCAGATCAAGAGGTCCCCCCTTCAAATCCAGGTGCCCCCTTCTTTGCTTCCTGAGATTAGCTCAGCTGGTTAGAGCATGGTGCCAATAACACCAAAGGTCATGTGTTCAATCCAGGCTATTCTCTTAAGAATTGGACTCAATGATCCTTGTGGATCGATAACCCCTTACACAAACTCAAATCCCATGTTCATACGGGGAGGACTTCATTGCAGCATGTGGCACATGAGCACAAGAAAGGCTGAGGTCAGCATGTGCAGCCCTGCTCGGGAAGGGGTGTGGTACCACCAGCTGCAAGCCCTCTGATCTCTGCAGACACTTCCACTGCAGAAGAGCCCCCAGGGCTGTTGGAGTGATGCAAAATTGCAAGGATAACAAGAGTGATGCAAAACTGCAAGGATAACAAGCACTCACAAAAGCAGGGTCTCTGACTGGCTCTGTAAATCTCCTGCAGCATGCAGCTGGTGCAAAGTGCAAAACGGGGGTGGCGAGGGGTTGGAATCTTAGTAGTCAGGGAGCCATAAGAAAAGTCCCCAACAAACCCAGTCATGGGGAAAGCTGGTTGAAGAAACACGAGTTGTGCTGAGAATGAAGGTAGGCATAGACCAATTGTAAAAATACTACAGCAGCAATCTCAATTTGTTAGGTAATAAAACTGAGTCCCCTCAGGGATTCTTTGCAGCCCCTTCCAGGGTAGTAGCTCTGCATCACACAGGAGACCAGTCACTGCTGGTGGTGTTTGAGCCCCAAGGGAGCTGAAAATCCCCACTTTAGCTGCAGCAAGGCTTGGACCTTTCCCTTCTTCCCACTGTCTAAAACATACCCTGAGCATGGCTTCTCAGAGTGTATATTTACTGTCTGTACTAAAATCTGGGTCTCAGCTGTAAATCAGGAGTGCTCCTTGAAAGGTGGCTGTGTACCAGCGGTCTCTCTTCCCTCACCACCCATCTTCCCATGTGCACTCAACATCAAAGCTGCTGGTGGTTCAGGGAATGAAGCCACATGTGCCACCCTTGGCCCTCTGCCCCTCTTCTGGCTCATTGCAGCTGGAGAGCAGGAGCCCAAATGCCATTAATCCTTACAATTTCTCGAGCAGAGAAAAGAAGTAGGGCTGCAATGAAAGAGAGAACTGTTGAATGGGGTGAGACTGCCAAAAGGCCTCCTGCAAGGTCCATTTACTGAAAGATATTAAGGATACTAAGCCCAAGCTCAGATAGTAATGGTGGGTCACTACCCATCTTCCCTTTTGCATTTTAGAACTGTTTTCTGGCTCCTCTAAGAACCCAGCCTTCTGTTTCCAAGCACAGTTTATTTCCTGTGCCTGCAGAGCCCCTCCAAGATGCCATTTGCAGCTCAGAGGGTCACAGTCACCTCCCTGTTGCTAAGGGAGGGTTTGCTGGCTGGTGGCAGGCAGCACAGGGATGTCTCCCTGCCTGGCAATGGTCCTGTCCTTGCAAAATGGGTGATGGGAAGCCCTGGGCATGGCATTTGACTCCCAGGAGCAGAGGCTGCAAACCAGGCTCAGGGGCAGCCATTTGCTGCTTTTGGTGGCCAATAAAGTCTGTGGCAGTGTCTGCTTGAGTGGCAGGGCTGGCTGCAATCATGAGAGGAGACTGCCAAGGAGGCAGGGGGCTGGGGGATGTCTTAACCTTATCCTGGGTATCAGCATGGGTTATTGTGCCCTGTCACACATGCTGCCTTTGATATTTCACAAACTCAGTCATTTGGGGAAACAAATGTTATTGTTCTCCAGGAGCACAGCTAAGGTGTGCTCCCTCCTTTCTGCCTGCACTTTGTCCCGTCATGGCCAGTAAATTCCCTTTCTTACAGGGACACAGGCTGGAATCACAGGGGAACCCCATTCCTAATGGGCCCATGGGCAAAGAAGCCATCAGGCAACAGGGCTCTGGAGGCAATGGGGTGTGAGGGCCAGTATCCCATCAGGGCAGCACAAGTTTTATGGGTGCTGGATGTGTCCCCACTCGCACCCCTGCCTGTAGCGGGCCAGCAGAGGCGCTGACTGGGTTGGGAAGCAGTGGAGGGAGGGGGGATGTTGCTTCACTGTCTCAAGGCGTAGCTCAGGTTTACAACGCCCACCGTGTCACCACAGGCCTGGCACTCTCATGGCAGCTGGGATGGCGTTGGTGACATGCTGCTCTTTGCCAGGCAGGAGGGGCAGGCTCAACACTCGTACACACACAGCGTGGGTGTGGGGAGCCCACACTGGGCAGTGGGCACAGCCCGTGACCCCCTCAGAAGGCCCGGGGCAGCTCTGTGTGGGTGGAGGAGCTCACAACACGCACATGCAGCCCCTGGCAAGGGGCCCAGGAGCTGGCAGCCAGCCTGAGGGGGAAAGATCAGAGAGAGAAACCAAGCCAAGCCCAGCCCGAGGGGGCCAGGCTGGGGAGGGGGCACTTCTGGAGGCCCACAGTCCTTGGCTGCCATGGCAGGAGGGCAGCAAGGCGAGTCCATCATTGCACAGCCTGACCCAGCACTGCCCATTCCCAGTGCATCGGGGCTGCCACAGGCAGCTGCTCCAGTTTTGATCCATACTTGGGAGTTTTGGGGACTGGGCTCATCAGCACACCTGCCCAGAGGTGACAGAGCCCCGCTGTGAGGAGTGAAGCATTTCTGTGGGTTAACAACCCGAGGAGGAGGCAGGAAGGCGGAAGGAAGGTTCAAGGATTGATTTTCATTCTGGCAGCAGGGTAAGGGTAGGGAATGCAAACGCTGGCTCCCAGGTCCCGGAATGCCCAGTATATGAACTGATGATCTGGAAACAAAAACGAGCAATACAACCAAGCATTTTTCAAGAATGACTCAAAGCTGTTGAGTAGCTCTTGAGGAGATCAGAAGGGGGTGAGTAAAATGCAAATGTGGCAAATAGGCAGCACCGCACATTTGCCAAGGTTTCACCAGGCACGTGCAAAGGCAGAAAAGGGCAAACAAACTGCGCAGCAGAAGAATTACAAAGCTCCAGATGTTCTCCAGCAACTCAAGAACAAAGCCGGATGTCACACAACCCCTGGTTCTGCGAGTAGCTGCAGGTTAAAGACAAGCACACACAACATATTAGCATGCAGAAGGAGGCCGGGGAGGATAATATGGAAAATATGATAATGCCATTATGTAAATCACTAGCACGGCCTCTCTGGGAATACCGTCTGCAGTTCAAGCAGCCTTTCTCAGAAAGGGCTGATCGGGGGCATGGCAAAGAGAGATCAAAGCGCTGGAGGTTGTTTATCTCGGGGAGGAGGCTGGCAGGGAGCGAGCAGGCCCGGGCTGCCGCTGCCCTTCCTGCCCCGTTCCATGGCTGCCACAGCTGGTCACCGGGGTGTGCCCCTCCCCTGTCACACACCGCCGGCTCTCTGTCTCACCCCCTCCCGGGGGGCAGCCACGGCCTGCGTGGCTGTGCTTTGTGTTTTGGTAGGCCCTGGGGAGGAGCAGGTGCTCGGGAGGGGCATGCTCTNCGCCCGCGCCGCACGGTTGCCCCAATGGCCGCGTGGTCCCGCGGGGCGGTGCTGGCGCTGTACCGGGCTCTGCTGCGCCGCGGCCGCGGGCTGCGCTACACCGACCGCGACTTCTACCTCGCCGCCGTGCGCCGCGAGTTCCGCCGCAGCCAGGGGCTGCAGCGCCTGGAGGACAAGGAGAGGCAGCTGCAGAAGGGGCAGGCCTTCCTGCGGAGTGGGCTCGGCGGCCTGGTTTAGGGAGCCCCGGTAGCGCCCGCCCCGCGTCCCCCCGCCCTCCCCAACCCCCCCGCCCGGCCCG
>VXBX01002369.1:1313934-1325892 GCA_013400415.1 Scytalopus superciliaris | reverse complement strand
CTCGGGGAGGAGGCTGGCAGGGAGCGAGCAGGCCCGGGCTGCCGCTGCCCTTCCTGCCCCGTTCCATGGCTGCCACAGCTGGTCACCGGGGTGTGCCCCTCCCCTGTCACACACCGCCGGCTCTCTGTCTCACCCCCTCCGGGGGGGCAGCCACGGCCTGCGTGGCTGTGCTTTGTGTTTTGGTAGGCCCTGGGGAGGAGCAGGTGCTCGGGAGGGGCATGCTCTGATCTCGGGGGTCTCTTCCAACCCGGCCGGTTCTGTGTTTCTGTGACTCAAATACACGCCCCGGAGGGGGGCACACAGTAGGGGATGTGAGTGGCACCAGACGGAGGCTCTGGCTGCGGGGTGAGCCCGGGCAGAGCCCAGCGAGGCGGGGGAGCCCCTGTCCCCCGCAGTTCCCCTCCCCGCCGCCGGGGGGCGCCAGCGCCGCCGCCGCANCCGCCCCGCGTCCCCCCGCTCTCCCAAACCCCCGCGCCCGGCCAGAGGAGATGATTAACACTCACTGCACACCGCTGTCCTGAAGGAGTCTGAAGGTGCTTCCACGGCCACACCAGGAGGGCTCTTCTGTTCTTTTCCCAAATGCATTAGGTCACAGGTAGGTCACGCACATGTGACAGTGTTCTTCGTGCTGCTGTTACAGTGAGCTTTGTGGAGGAGCGTTTCTTCTTTGTGACTGGGGGTCACGGGTGACTGTATTCCTGGCCCATCTGGACAGGGACGTTCCTCCTGAGATTGTAGCTTGGATTTAGAAAAACCAAAAGGGCAGTTTTAAACCGCCCTAATCAGGCGGGCAGGCAGGCTGAGGACCTTTGGAACTGACTCAGAAAACAGACCGCAAGTCATGTTGGAAGAGTTTCCTGATGTTTTTGTGTAGGTTCACTGGGGATGCACCTGCAGGTTACAGCGGTGCCAGGGTGTGTTTTGCAGAGTCACAGAATCAGTTAGGTTGGAAAATACGTCTGAGATCACTGAGTCCAACCTGTGACTGAACACCACCATGTCAACTAGACCACAGCACTATGTGCCACGTCCAGTCTTCCCTTAAACACCTCCAGGGACGGTGACTCCATCATCTCCCTGGACAATCCATTCCGATGTCTAATCACCCCTTCTGTGAGGAAATTCCTCCTAATGTCTAGCCTTAACCTTCCCTGGTGCAGCTTGGGGCTGTGTTGGCCATAGAGATTCTTTAAATTTAAATCTCAAGGTTAGGTGAAATGTGAATCAAAGGACACAAAAGTAAGGAAAGGTGTAAGGAAATATTAATGTTAACATTATACGTGACTTGTTGGAGAGTCAAACTTGCCTGCCTTGAGGGCAGGAATAAATGCCCAGTGAAAGCGAAGGGAGCTGTTCCCTTCATGGTGCATTATGGTCTCTGCTATTGATTCTTGGTTGTCTTTGAAATATCTGGGACCGGCCGTTGTCCAGAAATTAATCTGAGACTGCCTGTCAGCTCTTGGGAAAATTCTGATTTGTTACAGGCAACCAGGTGACCATTCCTGTATGTCCCATCTGTGAGCAAAATTACACTCAGAGATTTAGAAAATAAATAGGCTGTGCTTTGATTGAGAAGCCCAAATTAGAAGGAAAATACCCAAATGGTCATAGAGTATAATATGCAGGATCTTACTACAAAATATTGCAGAGGTAAACCCTACTTCTTTTATTAAACCTGCTTCAACGACTGGAAACCCCACATTGAATTTGGGTGTTTTCCTTCAGGTAATGAATGTCTCTAGAAGCAAAGAAATGCTGTCATTGCAGAGCTTGGTCAGTACTGCTCTGGCATGGCTGGGAACAAGCAGCTCCTTGAGGGACCGTAATTAAAGAGGCTTCAGGGTTGGGTGGTGTGTCCCTCTGGTTCCATGCTGAGACCCCAAGAGCAGCGAGCGTGAGGTGGGGGAGAAAGTTGTGTCTTCAGAGCCGTTTGTTTAATGTTGCTACTCCCTCCAGGTAAGATGGCAGGCGCTGGGCAGCGCAAAGGGAAAAAGGATGACAACGGCATCGGCACAGCCATCGACTTCGTGCTGTCCAACGCCCGGCTGGTGCTGGGCGTGGGGGGAGCTGCCATGCTGGGCATCGCCACGCTGGCCGTCAAGCGGGTGAGTGGGCACTGGGAGGAGGGACGGGAAATAAACCTGGGGCTGGGTCAAGTGCAGGTGTTGGGCCCTTCAGGACTCAGGCTATTCCTGATGTTGGTTTAGATGTACGACCGGGCAATCAGTGCTCCCAGCAGCCCCACTCGCTTGAGCCAGTCGGGAAAGAGAAGCTGGGAAGAGCCAAACTGGCTGGGCTCCTCCTCACGCTTGCTGACCCAGGACATGAAGACCAGCCTCAGCCGCTCCCTCCAGACCCTTCCCACTGATCCTTCAGCTGCAGATGCAGGTAAGGAGTGTGGTTATACTCCTGCTTTACACAACCATCCAGGCCCATATATCCTCTATTTGGTTCAAGGAACGCAGGGAAGAAAATACTCTGTCTGTCCCAGGATTTTGATGCTTTTCTTTTAAGCCACTCCACTGGTAACTTCAAGAATCAGACGTCACATTAGGAACAAGTGGATAATAATCATGTATTTGCGTTCTTTGTTCCTCTCATGACTGTGTAGTGTTAAGCTTTATTTTCTCTCTGATTTTAATCTTTCAATCTGAATACTTACCTGTGCAATCTTTCCTGGTAAAAAGCCATTCCATTCCTTTCAAGCTCTTTGTTGCCTTTCTTTGGGCCATTACAGTTTCTTTGTTGTCTTTTTAAGGGAGGAGTATTCACATTGTGAATGTACTAGCAATTTATGAGGGTATTTCCTATATTATTTCTGCTAATTCCCCAAATATTTCTCTAATGGCTTTTCCCTGTTTACTGATGCTTATCACTGAGTTATTCTTCATTAGACTACAAAGTGTCCTGCAGTTTTCTTTCTGAGCAGGATAATAAGTAATTTAAAGTCCAACAATGTTTGTTATATGTGTTTGGTTGGTTTTTCTCAATGGTTTTACTTTCTGTCCCTGGTCACTTCAGGAGATTTACATGGGAGATTTAAACTAAAAATCAGAATCAAGCTTTTAGCTTGTTTTCCAGATTCTCTGTAAGCAAGTCAGCTTCAGGATGGCAATAGATCTTCTGCTGAGGAAACATGAATAACTAGACAGCTGTGTTAAATGAGGTCTAGATCATTTGATTGGAGTCCCTAAACATAAGCATTGAGGAATAAAAACATTGATGCTGGCGTCTTGCAGTCTTAAATTAAAAGTAAAGTAAAACTCACTGTGAAAATATTTTTTTTTTTCACGAACAGGCAATGAAATCCATTTCCTTATGGTTTTGTGAGCTATTTCCTTTTCACACGAAAGCTCAGATCTGCCCAAAGGAACCCAGTGGGACAAGAGACAGCAGCTGTGAGGTTGGGTGAGAGGGGTCTGCATGCAGCTTGGTCAGCCCTCCATGTGCTGTGTGGCCTAATGCCTATTGCCAAATATGCAACAGCTGATTGCCTTAATGGGGCCACTGACTTGGGGGTTTCTTCTGCACCTGTTAAGTATGACAGCCCTTCCAAAGACCCATCTGCAACTATTCCTTAATTCTTGTGGATAACTTCAGAGACTCTTGGTCCATCGTAAGAGAACCTCAAGACAGATGGGAAGCATTGTCTTATTTCTATGGGAAACCAGTCAGAAAAAAGGGAACTTAGAGACTCTGTGCAGGTCAGATGTTGCTCAGTAAGGCAGACAGCAGCATAGAGCCTTGTGTTGCTGTATTGTGCATCAGAGTGGGCTCTTAATTTTTCGGCCTGTGAAGGTTTGAGGGAGGTTTTCATGGGAGCTACGGTTACATGAGCTGGGATGGCCCCAAGATCTGTTAGTTCATCATCCTGATAACTGTGCTGATCAGACTCCCAACAACTATTTCATTTCCAGGTGGCATGATCTTCTCTGATCTCATACCCTGGTTAGGACTGGGCTTTGCTGGTAATTTGTAATAATCTGTTACAGTGTTAAAAACTCAAAGAGACCATGATGGTTGTTCAGGAGTGTTTTATCCACTGGTCTGGCATCACATTGAAAGCTTCTGAACTAGTAACTGCACTGAATTTTTCATGAAATTGAGCTGAGAGTGCCCACGTGGCCATTAAAATTACTTCCTTGTTTGCGATATTAGTCTTATTCTGACTACATTCCAAATCTAATAACTTGTTTTCATCCATTTTGATGCTCTTAGTAGTATCTTTTGAAGTTTCAACACCTCGCTTTTGACTGGTACCTGTGTAAAGCACGAGAGATGTCTGCTGACAGCTTTTTGAGGCCTAGGAGACTGCATTTCCATGCCGCAGACATCCCTCTGCAGAACCCTTCACAGCGACACACTGCAGATGATCAACAGCTTTCCTTCTGTCTTGCAGACTTCTTTCAACCCACAAAGCCCAAGCCGTCTGCCAGGAGGAGTCAAGTGGATCTGAAGAAGTCCCGCCTTCGTCTGTCTCTGCAAGAAAAGCTGTTTGCCTATTACCGGAGGAAGGTGGCCATCCCTGCGGATGAGCAGGCTCGGGCCAAGCAGGCGGCCGTGGATATCTGCGCGGAGCTGCGCAGCTTCCTCCGGGCCAAGCTGCCAGACATGCCCCTGCGGGACATGTACCTCAGTGGCAGCCTCTACGATGACCTGCAGGTAATTCCTGGCCCTGCTGTGGGTACCTATTTGGAAGCCTGACTAGGCAGGGGCATTTCAGGCTTCCCAGTTGGCCGTGCTGGCTCAGCATAGCATTCCTCAGTAATAAGGCCCCTGGTGTCGCCTTTCCCACTGTGGAGCCAGGCATTGATTTCTGCAGCACTGCTTGAGCAGGCGTGACCAGGCTGCTCTGGCGTTGTCTGCAAAGCCTTTGCTCTTTGGTGTTTTTGCTGTTCTATTTCTCACTGCTTCTTTCCTTCCCCTCTGTCTCTCCCTTTAGCTGTGTTTTTCTTGCTGTTTGGTAGATCTCTGTATTTTCTCTGTCCCTCCTATATCTTGTATCTGTCCAAACACATGATATTCCCATAGAACTTCTGTGTTAGCATGTAGGTCTTCCCTACTCTATTTTTTTAATTTTTTTTTTCTTTTTTTTTTTTTTTCTTAATGCCTGACAGACTGGATTGCCCAGCAGTCCCTCCTGCAGTATCTCCCTGATGGCAAGATGCCCATAGCTATAGTGAGTGATTCAGAGGCACACTTCTTTGTTTGAGTCAGAGCTCTGGAATGAAGTGGCCAGTGGCCAGTAAAACTTAGATCTGGGGTCTTAATCACAGTGGTGAAAAAGGATCTTTAATGACCTTTCTCTGAATAATGTGGCATACCAGGTGAGGGCAGTGTACCTAGTTGTAGCATGGCATCATTAAACCACGGCAGCCTAAGCTTGTCTAGAAATTTAATACTCTGCCTGCTGTATGAAATTGTTACATGGTGTTGCTGTGCCCTAGGCCAGCTGCATCTCACATCCAAGGAGCTTAGAGCAGTATGAGGCAAAGTGATTCATCTATATGCAGTCCATGTCAGGTCTTTAAATAGTACATACCACGTAAGCACTAGCTTGGGTTATACCTTTGAATTATCCTACTGATGGTCCAAAATAGTCCTTCAGAATGCCTTTCAACAAAGGGAGGCTGTGAATCCCACGCAGAGAGGAGAATGAGACAGCTCAATTCTTATTCCAGGTTCCTTTGGACAGAATGCTATCTGAATGTGGTGAATAGAATGAGTGTGGAGAAAGAAAGCTTGTTCTTACTGACTTTTTCTCTCTTGTGAAAGGTAGTGACAGCTGACCACATCCAGCTCATTGTGCCTCTGATGCTGGAGCAGAACCTGTGGTCGTGTATCCCCGGGGAGGACACTATCATGAACATTCCTGGCTTCTACTTGGTGCGTCGAGAAAACCCAGAGTACTTTCCCCGTGGGAGCAGCTACTGGGACCGCTGTGTGGTGGGAGGTTACCTTTCCCCCAAAACTGTAGCAGACACCTTTGAGAAAGTTGTAGCTGGCTCCATCAACTGGCCAGCAATTGGGAGTCTCTTGGACTATGTGATCCGTCCAGCAGCTCCCCCAGCAGATTTGACACTAGAAGTTCAGTATGATCCAGATCGGCATCTTTTTATTGACTTCCTACCATCCCTGACACTGGGTGACATCGTCCTCGTTGCCAAACCTCATCGATTGGCCCAGAATGACAATTTGTGGCGACTGAGCCTGCGGCCAGCAGAAACGGCTCGCCTCCGAGCCCTGGACCAGGGGGATTCTGGCTGCCGTTGCTTGTGCCTGAAGATCTTCAAAGCAGTATGCAAGTTAAACCCAGCTCTGGGTCACCTCACTGCCAGCCAGCTCACCAATGTCATCCTGCACCTATCCCAGGAGGAGTCTGACTGGTCCCAGGACATGCTGGCTGATCGCTTCTTGCAGGCACTGAAGGGGTTGATCCGCTACCTGGAGGCAGGTGTCCTCCCCAGTGCTCTGAACCCCAAGGTGAACTTGTTTTCAGAGCTCACCCCTGAAGAAGTGGATGAGTTGGGCTACACCCTCTACAGTTCTCTGTCAGAGCCAGAGGTCTTGCTGCAGACGTAACGGGGCCTTACCTAGGAAAGTGTTGATAGGGTTTAGCCAATGCAGACTTTGAGTACCGCGAATTATGTCTCCTCCACTTCGCCCTATCTTCCTCTCTCTCCACCACTCCTCCCTTTTGGTTCATTAGTAATTCCTGATGTGGAGTTGGTGCTCCCACTGAATTTCTTGGTGCTACTGGTCCATTTCCACCATCTCTGCCCCAACAGGTACCCATTGGCTAGGAAAGAGAGGCTAAAACTGCAGCTCTAAGATCTTCACATAAATTCTGCTGAAGTGTCTACCAAAAAAAATAAACCAAGCTATGCACTTCTTTCTTCTGTAGTACACCTACTGCAGCGAGTCCATTTTGGTCTGAAGAAGGTGGAACTGGGCTGGTAAATCCAGTGACAATTTTAGCAGACTTGCATTGAGGTAATTTAATTTCCTCCAGCCTGACTTTGCCCCATGTTTCTTTTTCTCTCCTGTCCCACACTGTCTTGCTTTCCTTTGTTTTTTGTCCCTTTTACCCAGTCATGCAGGACAGACTGAGTGAGATGTTTTGGATAGGGTTGTGTTTTGTATTTCTCAGTGGATAATGATTACACTGGCAGTATTTGAGGCTGTAGAGCTTGGAATAGAAGAATTCCCACAGCTCCTGCTCCTACGGAGCCTTCTCATCCTTTGCAACCTGGGTTCATGATTAAAGGCCAAGGTTTGTCCAATCTGTGCAAGGCAGCCTCCAGTATGGGCATTTCTCATCAAAGCTGTCATAGGGGAGGAAGGAACCTTTGTGGTCTGTCTGTGTGATGAGGCCAGAGGAACAGGGCTTGCCATTCCTGCCTAGCCAGATCTGCCAGCAATGGCCTCGGGAGTGCAGAAACAGGCAGCTCCTTAGTTGTCTCTGGCCTAGAGGAAGAGAGGGTGCTTTTGGATGGAGGGGGGAGAGACACACATGGGAATTGGTTTTTATATTTTTTCCATCTTTTCCCCAGGAGCTTATGTCTGTTCTAGTTTACAGGAGGTGGAAACAAGACTGCATGCCTCAAAGGGCTTTGTGATAAGCACACCCAAGCCAGATTCTCACCAGCTGTAAGTCTGTGAAGGTGATAGAACTGAACTGGTGTCATCAGCAAGGTTCTGTCCCATACACTGGTATTAGGGTACATATACAGAGTTGGCATTTAGAGATGTACTAGCTTTGCCATCTGTTCTCTGTGTGTTTTACTCTCCTCCCCAGAACTGAGGCTGTCCATCCCCTTCCTCATTCCCATGTGCTGACCTTGCAGTGCTCCCAGTTTAGAAATACTCTTAGAAAGCTGGTGAGAGCACACCTTCTGCCCACTCCTGTTTATGGCTGCTGTCAGGCCATAGACTCTGGATACTCTGTATAAAGCAGTCCAGCCTGCTGTCTGCAAAACGGGGGAGAGAGGGTGTTCCCCCGAGTCTGGGGCTCTGTGTGTGTCTCAAAAGACCATCATAGCTGTCCTTACAGAAACATACTTGCCTTTTCCCAGCTTTGTCAGCTTTTCTCCCCCTTGCTGTCCAGCTTCCTTAGCCAATGGAGAGGGGTACTGCAGCAGCAGGATTTGGAGGGAGCAGGAATCCCTTTATCCTTTTCTCCTCCCTTCTTCTCAGGACTTCCCCCTTCTCTGACAGAGAAGTTTCAAGGTGAATTTCAGGAGTGGAACCGTGGAAGGAAGTCTTTCGCCCTTGTCTTTTTTTTAGGAGGCAGTGCTGGTGAGTTGAGGGAGGGAACATCTTTCTTGGACAATCCGTCCATTTTAGCCAATGTGTCAGATAGTATTCTGTAAACAGTGATAACACAACATTACATTTTAAATTATTTAATCCTTAGGGTACTGGTATTTTCTAGACTGCCAGATGTGTACTTTGAAGTTTGTGTGTGTATATAAAGTCTATAGTCTATCAAAGGTTAACAGAAATCTCATTTGTATGACTGTGTGTTTTATAAGTTTTGCAGCAGTTGGTGTTGGTCAGTTGTCAGTTGCTCTTCACTCTGGTTCCCAGATTTTTTCCCCTCTTCCTTTCCTTGCCCTCCACTGCCTTTCTGATGTCAGCCTTCCTACCCTAAAAGCAGACAGATGAGACTTGGAGCTTAGAGGCTATTGGGGAAAATTCTCCTTTTTTAATTACTTGAAGGTCAACAAAAATATTAAAATATCTGGGTTGTCAGGAGTTCCCGCAAAGTTCATTTCTTCAGTATGATATCACTCCTCACTTGGTGCTGATTCCAGTACCATGGATTTCACACGGAATTGAGCAGCAATGTGGTTGGAAATTATCAAAACTCTAGATACAAAAAAGGTGAGATATAAACAGGAGGAAGCCACTGTCTGAGCTGACTTGAGACCAGTTGTCACATACATATCTGTACATATAATTGTTTACATGAATGCTTTTACTTCTTCCTGGCAACCTAATTAATTAATATTTTATGGCCATTTTTTGCTGCTATTGAGCTCAATTTGTGTATCAAATGGAGACTGAAGCTGCCTTTCTGCCTTTTCTGTAGACTGCTCCACTTCACTTGAATCAATCACTTCCATCATTTCTTCTCTTCAGTTTTGCCATCCTCTGAGCTATCCACAAGCCTGTTCTCAGGAGGCAAATGCTCACTTCCCTACACACAGCCACCACAGCAGGCAATAGCTGCCCTGGCAGTGACAGTCTCGACAATGGCCAAAGATATGATGGGTCACAGGGACGCTGCAATGAGGAATATTTTAAAAGCAGAGTCAGGCATAAGGGACAGGGAAGAAGGTGTAGGGTAAGTATGCAGGAAGCTTACAGTAATGCTGTACCCAGCCTGCGGGTCAAACAGAATGTTGCAGAGTCTAACTGTCACCTTTCCTTATTAAATGCAGTGCATGTGTTGATGTGCAGCCTGGAAGGCTGTCTTACCTATCTAGGTAGGCTCCTTCCTAGTCACATCTGTAGCACAGAGCAGGAGAACCTAAAGCTGAATGTGAAAAGGGCAGCTCCTGGCCACCTTCCTGGCAGAGCAGCTCAGAGACAGATTGATTGTAAGAGACCCAGGGCATGTGTTGGGCTGGTTGCTGCCTGGGCTCCAAGAATGTCTCAGTGTGTTCTGCTATAGCTTAGCTCACACAAGCTTCCCATGAGATTGTCGTCTTACTCCCTGTAATCACAGGGTGAGGACCAACTTGCTCATCTGTGGGGTTTCACTACTGCTGAACTCCACTGCTAATCCTTCAAGTCAGATGGATTTGTTTTCCCATGTTTAAAAGCAATTATGGAAACAGGAGGGTGCTTTCTGCCCCCTGGCAAGGTGCCATCAGGGCCCTCACTCTTAGCATGTGGGCACTCACAGTGAGAAGGGAAGAGATGATGTCCCATCTCTCCCAGGCCTGGAGGCTGTGGATTTGCAAAGGGGAAAGTCCATGGTCTCTGACAGAGTGCTTGGAATTCCGAAATAAAATGACTTTCCACAGTAACCTGGTTGTCTCTGGTGTGTTTATAAACAAAGGAGTGTCTCTCTCTCTGCTTTCATCTCTGTACATCACCTTCATGCTGGTATAATTCTGCACCTTACCAGTGCTTGGGGACTGATGTGTCCCTTGCTGATTCACTTGCTTTCCCTTTGCAGCTCTGGGCACTCAAGGCTTTGCAGCTTGTCTTGAGGGAGCAATCAGCTCGCTACTGCAGCATCCTGGCTCCTGGCAGCGCTCGCACCAGTCACAGGACGATGCGTAATTACGATGCAGTGCCTCCCATCCTTTCTCTGATAGCCCGCGTGCCCAGGCAGGCACCTGCTTTTCATGTGGCTCCCCAGGCTTCAGAGGCTTCTGTGCCTCTGCAATATTAAACTTTCCTGTGCAGACTCCCCTGCCCTTGTTCAGTCACACCTTGTTTTTTATGTGCCAGTCCTCTGCCCTGCCAAATGTGCTCCTCTCTTATCCAGGTATCAGCCTCAAGGCAGTGAGGAAACCACTTTGCCAAGGGCCTTTGTATTGAAGCTCTTTGCAGTAAGACCCAGTGCCTGCTTGGGAAGGTGGGGCAGAAATGTTGGACGTCAAATAAGGCTGCTTTTGATAGGTCCCAAGCTCGTTAATTCTGGGAAGATATGCTACAGTGACAATGTTGTCCTGTGAGACTGGTTTTAATGAGGACTCTCTAATTAACATGTCACTATTTTGGAAGATAGTTCATGATACAAAGGGAGTCTACATTTCTAACTTTTTTTTTTCCTGATACCCCTTGCTTGTGTTTTGGGTTTTTTTCCTTTAACCTGTCCTGTGGTAGAAACAGATCAGATGAGATCAAGCACATTTCATGACATACAGACTCTTACGAGAACAGCTAAAATCAGCTGCTCTGTGCAATCTGTGACAGGTATTACCCCCTCAAGTCAAAGGCCCTGGAACACCTAGAGCCTACAATACATAAAGTGGTTTGCATCCTTGCATAGAAGCTGTCCTGGCATGAATAGGGAGGAAAGATCAAAAGATAAGTGTTTGATTAATGTAGAGAAGAAATAATTGAGGGGAGTGATGATAATTATTTCAACTATGGAAAATGTTGCTACAAAGAAGAAGAGTATAAACAGAACTCCAGGCTGCAAGGATTCAGAATCTCTTTTGTTCTTGGCCTAAGGAACAAACTGTTTAGGAGGAAAGTGAATTTCGGAAAAAGCAAAGTATTTTGCCCGCTTTATTATATAACCGTAGTTCTGTCCTGGATATTAATGAAGCTGAGTTTACATTTTACTTACTTATTTTTGCATCTCTTAATTTTAAAAATAAATAAATAAATTTCAGCCTGCCTATTTTGTAGCTAATCTTAAGCTGGGGAAGAAAAGATGACTGAACCCCAAATCTGAGATTATCATGCTAAACTGTATGATGAATGTTTCTTTCCCCCCCCTCCCCTCAATTCTTAATCGCATCCATGTTTTTTTAAGGTTTATTTTAATATTCTAAACTCCAGAAAAGCTGCAGCCAGCTGCTGTTTTTTAAATTTAGTCTCATGAAAATAAAGATGAGCCTTTTCTAAATGAGGGGTTTCTCTTTCAGATCAGATGAAATATTACCATTACCTGCACTAGGTATGATTGAATGGCTCCAGAATGGCTCACTGGATCTGGGACTGGATCTTGAAATATTGGGCTTTGCCCAGAGATGAAACAAGCAAGAAACAGGAAATTCTCCTGCCTTCCAGTGAAACCCCATATTGGCTTCCAGCCCTAGGAGAACTGCTGCAGTCTAGACACTTGGGGAACTTTGAGGTATCTGGATTTTGTCTTCTTTATCCTTGTCAGGCTTAGTTATGATCTGAGTTTATGATCTGAGGGGTTCAGGAAATATCCTCCCTCTATCTTTTTTTTCTTTTTCTTTGTTTTCTCTTTTTTTCCCTTTT